>JAZGTJ010000924.1:0-17422 GCA_036877575.1 Botia almorhae
GCACTGGCACTAAACACACTGGCAATAAACAGCTTTGCATAGGATGTGCAAATGTGGCCTCTATTTACAGAGACAAACTTTTTTACAGAGACAAATTTTATTTATAGAGACAAGGGAATCAATGTTTAACACGAGTATATTTCCATTACTAAAAACAAGGTGGGATTGCAATGGCATGGTAGGTTGCAGAGGTTAACAAATGTCAGACCAGAAAAACAGCTGGTGTCAATGCCTCAAAACAGGCCTGAGGCGTGATGGAGTCAGTGGAAGTTAAGCATACCTCAAGATTCATGAGAGCTTTCTGTAAAGCTACATAAGTTGTCAGAAGATGCAGTGCTTCCCAGTCATTTTCCTTCTACACAGGAACAATGTGATGTGAGCTGGCAGTCTGCAAAAGTCCGACCACTAAGGATGAACTTAGAGTAACACCCACTGCTCAGACAGTTAGTATTTTGAAGTCAGCGAGTGACCCTGACAGTGACTGTCCAAGACTGTCCCTGCCAACATCTGCACCCTGATCATCTTACAGTTCAGTTCTGCCAGATCTATATCTTCTTCTCATCCTCAATAGGCAACCGCAAAGTACCAAGCTCCTCATCATGGCTTAGATCCCAGACTGAGATGGACAGAGCTCAAGATTCCTGCCCTCCAGATAGAGAGGTCATTTATGTGAATGGCTGGACTGGCAAAGACATGGACATGGTATTTGAAAAAGTCCTAGAATGATGGACATTTATGTCACCTAGAGGAAGAGAAGCCCAACATAAGAGGCATGTTATGAAAGATAGAAAACTCTTATGAGTCAGATTAAATAATGAGCCAATTTTTGTTTAAATTACACTTGATATTGCTTTCAGTCGGTCAAAGGAATAGAAAACTCCTCAAAGGCATTGCATTGTGGCATACAATGTTCTGGGCAGTGTGCTCTGTTGTTTACTGCAAACTTGGCTGCAGTGTTGTAGTAGTTGTATACTATGCAAACAGAAACTTTGCATACTGTGCACGATATACATACAATATGCTGTGAAAAAGAAAAATGCTGTAAAACAGGGTTTTGTGTTTGTTTGTGACCGGCCAGATTCTTCGCAACCATTAATCCAAACAGATTCTTCGAAACTATGTCTAGGGTTTCTTTGCTCGTGGATGTTTTATAGTCTGGTGTGCATAGGTTTGCATTTTAGCATTTGTATAAAACAATTATATAGTGTAAATAATAGTGTTATAAAACAAACAAACTTAATTACAAAGAAGTCATTTATACAGCTTTTTATGGATAGATGCAGCAGGATCTTCTTGTAAAAGGAGTTAACAGAGAAAATACAGTTACATGATTGTCCTTTTACATCCCAGACACCATCACCCATTGTACAAAAAATATGCTAATTGGGGCAATGGGAGAAACTGAGACATGGGGTTATTTAATTTCCCAGGGTGCACTGGGCTTAGCAGAGATGACAGGGAGGCTGAGGCAGTGTGTAACGGGAGCTTCGCCGCAGCAGCCCTGCTCTGGGCTTCCAACCGACAGAAGAGCACCGTGAGAAAGAGAGACAGAGAGAGAGAGAAAGAGAAGAAGAAGGAAAGTAAACCTCGGAGCTGTGACTCTTGTTCTGTAAAGCACACATCGTTAAATGATATAATGTTACTGTCAGTTTGTCATGCAATAGTCAATAAAAAAAAACTTTACAAGACAGGTGCCAAAAATTAAGAAAGAGATTGAAAGAGAGACAAACAGAACCTTGCCAACTTAGAGCCTCTCATCATTGTCTCATTTCCTCTCTTCGCAGAATTGCTGTTTTTGTGCGCTATTCAGAATTCCTCCTGACATTTGTTGTGTGAAGATTACTCACTGGCCCGTAGCCTAGCGTAGCAAAACAGCGATGGTTTAAAAGACACAGAGTTGGCGCTGTCCCAGCCTCATCGCCTCACCCACAAACTGTGCCCCCTGTCAACCCCCATGGGCACCTATTGTGGCAAATCAGTGACCGTGCCATTCCTTCTTTCTGCTGTTCCCCAACAAATGATAAACTAAGTGGAAAAAAGCAAAGAATGGAGGGAGGAAGAAAAGAAGATCCAGAGCATGTTGCCTTTTGGCTGAAGTCATTCAGGACAATGCAAGTGCAAGACCATCATTTTCAATTGCTGTGAACAGAGCGTAGACCAGAGTACAGACAGGTTTTGTCAAACAAATGTTTGTTTATTGTATTTATTTCAACACATCAGTTTAATGAAAATAAATGTTTTGAAAGCAAGAGTTTAGAAGGGTTGAAAAGCCCCATAATACATAAACGGTTTACAGACTTTACAGCATATAAATTTTGGGGCATGTTTTGCCTGTATTAGAACAGCAAAGGACAGAGTGGAACAGGATTTTAAGATGGGACTCACTCTTGGGTCACCTGTATTGCTACTGCATGAGATGTCCTTCCCAAATGGCTATTGCTCCTGCAATTAGTGTATTTTAAAACAATAAATTCATTCAAACGTATTCTGCATCTTTTAGGGTTTTAACAGGTCATTGTTTAGGGTTTAGTTAGAATAGATAAAGTAGCAGTCAACTGAGTTTACTTTTCCTCATCTGGTCTAAATCTGTTCTAAACCTGTGGTTGGCTTGGGTGGTCTCGGTCGTTTACAGTAATGCGAGGTTAGCTTGTGTGAGTGTTTGCTGAATAAATGACCTGCCACAGCTGTTTTAGCACTTAGCTAATTTCATTCTGAGCTCAGCGCTGTGAGTTTGCATGTACTGTATGTGCATGCGGTTGTGTGTTTGTTAACTCTGGTCCTGCTCATGCTGATTGAACAGTTGGGTGGAAATGTTGTCTCTGTCACACATGCACAGATTAGAGCGGGAGTCAGACCTTCAATGCAAAGGTCATTAACATAGAACAGTGATGCCTTGAAAAAAGAAAAAGCAAATCCATTGATCTATCAAACACAAAAAAATAATGAGTAGAATTATCACCTCTGTTTTGGAGGTACTGTAGCTGTCATAAGCATTATCTTGCAACAAATAAGAGAGGATTCTTTGATGTTGTGTGAACACTTGTCATCTTTTGGCAAGGGCATGCCCTGGCAGCCAGTGACTGCAGGGGAAAGAGGGCGTTCATGCGCTGTCTCCACATTTATAAAGGGGAGATTGTTTATGTGCGAGACAGGAAAGAGGCATAAAGAAGTGTATTTGTGGTGGGTAGTTACTTTAGGTTAAAGTAAAACACTTCATGGAAAGAAATTGTGATTATACGTGTGCACACATACAGGGTGAGTGACAGACAATGGCTGCTGTAATATTCTCTCACATCTCGGCTGCTCTGTATTCATGGCTCTCATCTACTTTGTGACCCTCTTTCTTTTTCCACCCTCACTTTCTCTCTTTTCAACATTCTCTCAACACTCTCAGTCTCTTTCAACCTCTTCAACGCTTCCCTTTCTTCCTGAAATATTTGCTGTATTTTTTTTCCCTCTGTCTAAACTCTCTGATCAGGTAGGTTAGATAGTGCCTCACTTGACAACACACTCCCTTCTCCTCTTTATCCAGTCTAACGCTTTTTCCTCAGATGTCATTTCACCCTGTCAAAATGCTCAGTTTTAGTCATAATTCAGTACAGTCTCACTTCTTTCAAATTAATTTAGAAGATCTTTGCACAACAGATCCCTTTGTGTATCCTTTTTGTATAACCTCTTTATGAGTCAGTGTATAGAAACAAGCATATCAGCAGTTTATCATTAATAATGGAAAGAAAGGGCTCATCCATAACTCCTGTTTCAGTATGTAAATCGATATGTGCACTAAAAGCAGTGTGTGAAAGCTCCATGCAGGTGTTGTTTGTCAGTGTTGGTTTGGTTCTGGCAGATTTAGGCTCTTATCTTTCAGAATCTGTGTCATCTAATTTCTGTGGGAATTGTTTTGACAAAACAGGTTAGCATAAGGTAGGAGATGTCAGACATAACAAAGACTCCTTCAATTTGTGTGTGTGTGTGTGTGTGTGTGTCTCTCCATGGGAAACATGTGTCAGTCATCAGCAAGGTTTTACACTGGATATGACATCATGGCCCTCTAGGGCTTGTGCTAGGAAGACGAGTTGTTTGATTCTGTGTAAAAGAACAGAGTCTGGAGCTAACTGTGAAGATCTGCTTCTATCTCAGCTGTTGTAAATGTCTTGCTAACACAAATACAGCTCACAGGTGCATGTCAAAACAAATGTACAACCTTTTTGTTCCTGTTTACACTTTGTTGAGGTCTTGAATAAAGGCACATGAGCTCTATGGCATCTGATGGTAGAAAGTTTTATTAGACTTTATGCTTATTCAGACAATTAAGATTTAGCCTTGTGCACTTTTTAAAGAAAACAATGCAAAAATGGCATGTTTAACATTTGCTGAATCATCAGGTTTTTATTTATGTTGCAGTAAAATATCAACCTTTCAGTCAACAAATCTATTGTTTTTGTCGATTAAGCCAATTGCTGATCTGAAATTATGTTTTAGTTTCTTGCCCTCTTCTGATTGGGTAATGGAAACTGTTCATGTTGGAATAGGTCATGTGATTGGCTGGGCAGTGTCTTGTGGGCTGGTGAGATGATCATGCAGTGTAGACAGGTAGATTGATGTGGGTGGGTAAAGGCTAAGGGAACAAGACTGCAGGCCTTTGAAGTTCTGCAGGAGGGGAGTAAATTGATATATCAATTTAAACTGAGGTGCCTATTAGAGGAGCTCCAGTCAGGTTAATGTGATAGCCCTAGCATTACCCTTCCAACCCCGTTCTGCCCTGCCCCAGTGCCCTGTTCACAACACACACACACACACACACACACACCATCAGTACCTGCCAACCGGTGGCAGTAACAGGGCGTAAATAAAGCAGAAGAACAGTTGACCATCTTTCTTTCTTTCTGTCTCACTATGGGTGATTTAAATTCCCTCTTGGTCTTTTAATAGCCAAGTAGATTCAAAGTTCAAGCTCTTTTAAAGTAGAAGTCTAAAGGATTTTTGCAAAAGTTTAGGGGACCCAGAGATTTGCTCAAGACATTCCTTATACATGAACTTTTGAGACCCTCATATTAAATTGGGGCTGATTGAACAGACTAAGCCTTAGCGTGCACATGCGCGCACACACAAGCTTAGACTATCACTCATTCCTCACACATTCACCCTGAGGTGAGACGGAGATCATTCATATTTAACAGCATGCAGACACACATTTACATTAAAAATGCAGAGTGGTGTCTTTTTAATCCAGACACTGCTATATTTATTATTAAACCTTTGTCTTTGGGGTCAGATCACAAGATTTTGGTTGTCCGTCAACATTACTGCTCACTCAATCAGACTGTCTGACATGACATCGCAATCCTTTAGATCTACCTTGATTCACCGTTGCCTTTCAAAGTCATACAAATATCTAGACCTAAGACAATCTGAAGACATTAGTTCTCTGGTATGCCTTTGATTACTGCTATGGCTGTTCTGCCACTATTATTTTCACAGTCCTAATAATGCTTACAAAATATCCGGTAAATTACAACTATATGCCATATATATTCTATATATACACCAAATGCTTTAACTATTTCGTGTTTGAGATTGTATTTAATAAAGTACGGTTAATATAAAATCTTGTATTGGACTGAACATCACAACAACAAGTCAGCCATTTTAAAAACTCTTGATCTGCCTCTGGACGCCATCTCAAAATTTGATTTGTGCATACAGGTTGAGTGACGCATATCATCTGCTTCTTTTTATCATACATATACAGACCTGGAATGGCGGCTGTGTAGGACATGGGTTTCATTTAAAAAGTCCATGTGCATGTGCAGACTCTTTTCTTCTCTGCCTCTGGCCAAAACATGAACTTCCTGTCCTTTTGATTCTATTCTAGTAAGTAATCTTTTCATTTCATTATCTATTTATTATTTTTTTGAGTGAAGCCACAGTTGTATGTTAAAATAAATCATTGTTTTAATAAAAGGGATCTGTTTGCATTGCTGTTGCATATTATAATACACAACAGATACAGGTTGTGGCATTATGGGAATTGCAACCATCACATCCTTAAACTTCCAGTTTGATTTGTTTATCTTCAAACAAGGTCTCAAAACACACCTCTTTAAGACTCATGTACTCTGAGACTAACACACACCTGACATGAATTATGTCTTTACTTTGAGGCAGCCAAGCAAAAGCGATATATTGTGGCTTTCTTGTACTATTTTCTTGGGTCTGGCTTTTGAGGCATCACTTAAACATGATCACTAAAAAATATAAATAAATTAAGGTCAATTTTATCTGTATGCTTAATGGAAGATTACCTTAAAGTATTTCCCGAGTGGATGTGGATTTGAGAAAATGCAGCAGACACAAAGGCGCTCTTGGCACCCGGTTCTTGGAGTGTTAGTGGTGGTGAGGGGTTCTTTGATGGCTCCGCCTCTGTGTTCACTGGAGCCTTTCGCATATATATGGAATTTTTGAATATCTAAACCATTATTTAGCATCTAAATCAGTTCTGCCTGTCTGACTGATGGACAATTTGAGCGTGACCCACGTCTCTCTGCATGTGACCTATACTGTCCACATTCTTGCGTATGGTTTTGGATGTTTGGGCGCTTTTCCCTGACACACTCTCCCCATTTTAACATGTTTATTTATTATTTTTTAGTTTTTGCATTCATGAAATATGTATGCATGGACAATGGCTTTTACATACCTCTCTGTACAATTACTGGAGTGACCCAGCAATGCTTAGCTTTGTCATGAAGCCACTCAGTTCAGTTAGTTTGTATTTGCATAATCAGTTTGTTTGTTAATATTGAGTTAGAAGATGAAATGTTGTAGGGTATTTTATTTGTTAACAATGCTATTCTTATTTACTAGCAATATTAAATTGAGTATTATGTCATGCATTGGACATTGGATTTAGAGACTACACTAAATATTTGTAAAAGATGCTTAAAATGAACTAGTCATGGTATAAAGGTGTTTAATTATTAAACAAACAAATAGACAGACAGACAAACTGAAATAATTAAAAGGTTTATAAGTTGAGGGACCTTTAAGATATAAACTTTCCCTTTCCTATATAGTCCTATTAATTTTAACCTTGACTGTTGATATTTAATAAAAATGTCTGTTTACACATTGTATGTAGTAGGTACCTATTAATAATATTGTGCTGCTGTGGATGGTAGCAGACAGCATGTGATTAATATGGACCCAAGGGTCGGTTGGCCAGCAGGATTCTACACAGGCTCTTCTCTTTCCTCTGGAGCTCTGCATGTAAACACACAATGATTTTTTATTAGATATATGAATTTTTATTACTGTGTAAATGGATTCATTTTCTCTCTCTCTTTCTCTCTTTTTCCTTCACTTCCTTGCCTGTGGAGAACACACAGAGTCCCCGAGCTGTTTAAGACAGAGAGTCAGGATTTAAGCTTGTGGCAGTCCACTTGGGAGCCCTAGATGAGTATTTAATTCTCAGACTGTGTGTGTGAGCCTGGAGGAGAGTGAGTTTGATAGACTCCATTACCCAGTAACAGTCTGCATGTTTGTGTATGCATGCATGAAGTGTGTGTGTGTGTGTGATATAGACTCTATTACCGAGTAAATCTGCATGTTTACTCAACTGTACTGCACTTAAATACATTCCTTCAGTTTCCATCACCTGCTCCACCTGCTCAATAGTTCTGGGCAAACACACGCGTGCATGCAAAAAATCTCTAGTGCACTTAAATTGCCCGCACAGATGCAATGAAAGGTGATGCTAATATAACACACATGCATATACATAAAGGCTACATAACTTATGATTTACTATATAAAGATATATTGTTTTTGTTGTGGTTGTTGTGCATGTTACATTTTATGTTGTGGGTCCTAAATAAATGCTTACAACAATTGTTTTATTTAAAGACACAGGTGCAGGATTGTTTTGACATTTATAATGAAAAAAGTATTTAACATGTTGAATTAAAGAGATGTGTACTTCAAACTATGGCCATTGCTCTCTCTTTACGAAGCATCAGGGAGCACAGTTTGTGTTTTGTGTCCATAACCTCTGTTTGACTGCTGATACTCATAAATATCACCTGACGTCTAAAAGCAGTTTTTCTTGTCAAAATGAAAAAATAACAAGTTGGGCTCTGTTTCATACTCTGTGACTCATTACACCAGTTAGAGGGACTGGGTGTCAGTATATCACCCTGAGAGCTCCATCACCTGACCTCAGACTAGGACCCCCACATACCTCAGCGGGTGTGTGTGTGAGAGAGGGAGAATGTGGTTTATGACCTCTGAGAGGGATCTAAAGACCTCTGAGAGTGTAGGTGAGTTATGGTTGGACCTAGTGGTTCATGGTGTGTATATGTGTGTGAGAGTGTGTGTGTGCGTGCGCAAGTGCAGATGAGTTATGGCAGAGTCCAGTGGCCGCTCTGATGAAGGGGGCGTCCGAATTTATGGCTGTGCCAAGTTCACTACTTTGACTTGGATACAGAGCAGACCCTTAACTAGAGAGAGAGACTGACACACCCTCCATTTACACTTTGCTACTTAGTTTACTTTGTGTGTGTGTGTGTGTGTGTGTGTGTGTCGGTGTGTGTCTGTGTTATCTGTCATACTTTACCTTCTATGTTTGTGTTTATATGTGTGTGTTTTATGTGTCATCTGTGTCCTGATATGACAGAATGTGTAAAAAAGTTAATGTTAAGACTGTTTTATTAATTTATTTACACATCAAGGATGCTTATAGAATATTTAAATAGACATAGAATTTTTAAAAATACATCTAAACGTTATAGTATTTACCACAAATTTTGTGATATGACCTTACAACTGAATTAATAATCCTCAATAGACATATTCATATAGTTATTTTTTATGTGGATTGTCATGTTGCTGTCATGCTTCAACACTGCTGCAGAAGCCTGTAATGATGCTTTCTATTTCTGTTTCAGAGCCAATCTCACATAGACATGGACCACTAATGGGCATATCTATATTGGGATGTTTTGTATTGGACTACCTGAGTATGTATAGATGTGTGTGTGTGTTGTTTGTTTGAGCACTCCTGGGAATCAAGAGTGAGGGAAACAGTGAATAAATAGCACACACAGCTAGCCTCCCTCCTGTGTCTCATTGCTCAGATCTGATTGCAACATAAACATGGCGTCTCAATCCAGACTGCCCTTTTAAACGATTTTTCACACAGCCAAACAAAGGGCTAGTGAAAGCGTAATGACCTACACATCAAAACGCTTGTATGCACAAACACACACTCAAGCTGAGTGGTCTTAGAACAAACCTCCTCGAACGCTGACACGATTTTACACTAATAGTAAGATGACACATTCATGAATATACAAAAATATACAATATACAACCATCAATTAATATTGAACATGTGCATTGTTAAAACCAGGAATGACTAGTCTGAATGACTAGGCTAAAGTGTGATAAAAAAAGAGTGGATGATATCATTTGTGCTCTTTATTGTAAGTCACTTTGGTGAGAAGCATCTGCTAAATGCATAAATGTGAGTGAAATAATGGGCTGCCGATGAGAGAAGAATAGTGTGTCAGCATGTTTTTTTATGTGCATGTGTCAATGGACGATTGAAGTGATGTATCTGTATAAATCTGGTTTGTAATTCTGAACTCACTTTCCCTAATATGACCTCTCAGCTAGCTAATTTTGTCACTGATCGCCTGTTGATACCTGGTATGTCATTGTGCCGGACTTTTTCAATGCGCATCCTTTATCAGCATGGAGACATCTGGCAACTCACTGTTTTTTCAAACAAAGTATTGGCTGCTCTACATTAGAACTAAAAATATACCCAGTCCTCTGAAGTGGTGCCACAGGAAGACAGTAAACCCTTTCATTCTTTCCACCCCCTTTATTTTAAACAGTCAACAAATCCGTCATATCTGGAGAACAGGTGGCACTTCCTCTGTGTCCCAGAGTGCTGAAACTCAACTTAACATTTCTTAACATCACAGAGATGCTGCTAATGCTCTGTGTGCCCTGTGCTGTATTTTTAGTAAGGAAAGCTGTGCTTTTCTTGGAAAACTAACTTACTGACATATTCATCCACTAGAGAAAAGAAACAGGATGAAGAGATGGTGGGAGTCAAATCTGAATGAGATACCAATATTATCTCTTCAATTTCCAATTATTTTCTTTTTTATCTGTTTTAAACAATTCTACATGTGTTTTCTTTATTCTGTATTTGTTTAAATCTGTAATAACCAGATATTTCACATTTAGAAATACTTACCAGTCAATTAGTGCTTTAATGCGCACATTTCTTTATTTTTAACCAGTATTTAGGTGAGAATATATCTAAAGGGCAAGTTTTAATAGCTGTTTTAGAAGATTTGGTAATGTGTGTGCATTTGGTGGTGGGAGGTGGGGTGGGTGGTGGATGTGTGTTTAATGTGTAAGCATGGTGTCCCTCTCTCTTGTGATTGCAGTAAAAACACCAATTAACCCAAACCAATTAGTGAGGAGCTCTTTAGTACAGAATGTTACCCCCTCCCGCACTTCCAATCTGTCCAATCTTCTTTCTGTTTGCATGTGGATCTGTGCTCGGGTGCATGCGGTGATTTGGTCTGTGTGTCTGTTTACAGTGTGTAAGATTGTAAGCTTAATTACCAGTCCAGGATATAGCAGTAGGAGCCCTCTGAAATCCAGGCTACCACACATGTGGGCGCGCACACACATTAAACATATTTTTGCCCTCTCTAGCCATTAGTTTCATGTATGTTTAGCTTTCTCTCCCCCCTGGTGGTTAATGCATGGATGCCGTCGAGCAGCTCTGTCTCATGTTTAAAGGTGTGATTAGGCCTGATCTCAGATCAGAGGTTTGTGGGAGGAAATATCCTGCTGCTGTGGGACTGGGCTGTGTTGTCTTTGGCTTTGCATCTCCCTCCCTCTGGTCCAAACCATCACCTCTACCTCTGTACCAACCCATCTAAAGTACAGCGCTGACACTCTGTGATGATGCTACTCTAAATAAATATTGCATAAATATAATTCATTGCGTAAATGAATTCTGGGCTGCTGTTGAGGATGGACAGATCGGAAAGTGTGGGTGGAAAGTTCTGACTTTTCCAGCTGAAAGTGAAGCTGTGTTTTTCCTGTCTGTGCTTATGACAGAAACCCCAGGTCCTAGTGCCATTCTGCAATATAAACACATTGTTATATTTTTTAGTTGACTGAATTCAATTATGTCTATTGGTTAAAAGATACATATTATAAACTGTAATTATATTATTAAATTAACAAATTTAAGTTAGGGTAAGGGTTTTAAAATTTATAGAAAAGTATGAAAGGGAAATAAATATCTTAGATGCTGTGGTCACCCCTGCATTTTAATTTTTCACTACTAAGAAATATTTCTTTGAAATGTAAACATATCTGTGTAAATGAAAGTGAATGTCACTCGAGAGTTATCTTTATTGTGACAACATCACAGAACTCTTCGTCTGTCACTTTACAAGCAGGATCAGGCCTACACTGATAATAAACACTGATATATTGTTATCTTGATATGTCTCTTTTTCATGTCTCTTATGTCTGCTTTCTTGCAGTGCCTTGGTGCAGTCTGATAAAAGCCAATATAGAACACCTGCTTGTATGGTATTTGACTGTTTTATAGGCTGTTGTAATATAAGATTCATTCATGGCCAGACTATAGTTCTACTTTTAGTCTCTGCATCCTCTCCCTTACAACAAGCCGGGATGAAGCATGACGTGTATATAGAATATCCTACAGGACATAGTAGATGCATTATTTGAAGCTCCTTTACATTGTAATATTGTTTTGTTTTGTAATTGGTGGATGAAGGTTTAATTTGAACAAGTGAACACGTTTCACCTGTTGTAATGTAAATTAATAATGAATTTACATTCGTTAATTTGAATGCAGACAGGGCATTTGCTATTCATTTGAATACAGACGGGCATCTGCGTCTGAGCCATTCTATGTTGACTTTTGTCAGAGATAAAGATCATTGTGTTTTCTATTGGACATAAAAATGCATTTTAGTTAAAATAATAAAAATAAATTGTACACCCTAAAAACAGGAAAAGAAATGCCTATCTACTGAGTCACACCACTCAGTGTCAGCAGTTACAGGGAAATAATATGACAATACTATACTGTATTAGTTTTTCTTCACCTCCATCATCTATTCTAAAAAAAGGTTTTTGTGAGGAAAGCTGTGATATGTGTGCAGTGTGTACCCTGTTTTTTCTGTCTCTGTGTCATGTCACGAATGCTAAAAAAGACCAACACAGAGAGAGGAAAGATAAAGAAAGAGTAACATGCTCAAATTGTCTGTGATTGATGCCCTGACTGTCTCACTCACTTTGTGTCTTTATGACAAAATCAAAACATTTTGCTTTTGGAACTCACTAACAGGCAGTATCAAGCAGAGAGGTAAATTAGCATCTTTGCTTTTGATTGCTAGCTGGGTAAGTTCATCTTACAGCCACAAGGCTTCAAAACAAAGTACAATTTCAGGGAGTCGTCTGACGTCAAACACAACTGCTCGCTTGTTTGGCAGTGTGGCGCACAAGTAAACCGTAATGATTGCCTTGTTTTATCACTCTCTCTCTCTTTGTATCTCTCGCTCTCTCACACTCTTACTCGCTCACTGACTGAGAGGCAGCTTAAACCAGCACCGTGCTTTCAGAACTTAAGGAGTTTTGAAAGTTAAAAGAGCTCTTTTTCTCAGGAGCCAGTGTGATGTTTCCTTCAGCTTTGGTGTCGAGACTCCCAGACGATGCTATTATGTGAGCGATGATAGTGTGAATCTGACAGCCGTCTGTACCAGAACTGGCAGTTTGTGTGTGTGTAAGAAAGACAGAGCGAGCGCATCATGCTTCTCTTAAGAAATACACTTTTCCCTCGCACTGTCTTTAAAGAACATTGTTAAACACCAAAAGCGCAGCAGCGAGTCTCATGCAAAAGAGGGAAAAAGAAATAGAAAGGAAACTTTCAAAAACGGTTGTAATCGTGCTTGGCAGGTTGGAGGATGTCAGGTTGAATTTGGAGCCGTGTTTGCAACGTTGTCGTTTAAGTGTTTAAAGTCTGACCTTGAGACGTTTTTCTGTCTGAATTGTGTTAGCGTTCCTGCCTTCTGTCTCGCATCGTGCCGTCGAATCACAACATTGTTTATTCACTTTGATTTGTCAAAGATTGCATGCAGGAGTATTGACAAAAGATATCCAACCCCCAAACCCAGATGTGCTCTTCCGAGACACTGCCAATGTTGCCTGTGTGTTTCATATCTTAGCGCCTTACCAAAGAGCATGAGTGATGTTTCTGTGCTGCCCTGCTTCTGCTCGCTAAAACATTGATTAACTGTGTGTTTGAGGGTCGTCGACACCTTTTTGAAACATAAATCTCTTTCCATTCATGTCACAGTTTTTTATTTCCATCATCTCTTTTTTTTCTCTTTCTCCACAGAGTTTTTGTTTTTACTGTATGAAACTTGTTTTTATATGCTTTATTATATCATAAGAAATATACATGTGTGCACATGTGTGCATCAAAAGCATGATAAAACTCTGTTTTATTATACATTTATGGATGTAATGTAAAACAGATCACATCCACATGCATAAACACTTCTAAGTCAAAGTGGATATATATCGTACTCAACATATGCACATAAATGTACACGTGTGTGTGCATGTATATAGCATATACATATATAGCACATATGCATACATATGCATTCTTTGTCTTCATCTGTGTGATCTGAATATTTGCACGTCTATGTGATGTGAAGGTTCCATATGTTTATGTGCAGAGGTCTAGTGCCACTTGATATAAAAGGTAACTGTGACATTTCTAATTTTCCGTGCACCAGCCCAGTTCATTTTCTTCCCTGCTGCCTCTTGCATGCAACAGTAAGCCTCTAGGATTGACAATAATTACGCCAGCACGCAAAATGAAGAGCGTAATGTGAACACAGCTTTGCCATAATTGCCTTTTCATTATTTGCTAACAGTGAGCTATTCAGTCAGAAGAAAGAGATTGCACAGTAATTGGCTAACAATAGGAAACAGGGACACTGTTCAGCAGCACTGGTAATTTTTGTGTTGCCGTGATGCATTTTTTTAAAATAAAAATCTGAAGCATTAAACCGTAATTTAAAACTACAATTTCCAGCTTGAATGAAAATGCTGGTATTACCATGAGCTCCTATTTAGAGTGGAACATCCTATTAGCTGTATTAGCAGCAGTGTTGGTTCGCTTCCATAAACGCTGCCTCCAAACCAAATGGGATTTATGCAGCTTTGTTTTTGCTTCTCTCTCATTCAGACGGGAATGCTGTATGAACACATTACAAGATGCACAGCCTCGCTCTGGAACATCATGCTGTCTGCGGCGACATGAAATGCATGTCTGTCACGTTTTAAAGTACTGAATGGCAAGAGCCAATATAAAGAGTGCATGGGGATGTGTTCAGTTTCTGCATGGGGTTTGTGATAGGCTGCTAAAGAGGGGAACAATAAGGTTAGGTTTGGTAGTGCACCAAAAATGTATTTATTATAGATATTAAAGATATTATATAGATATTAGATATCTATTATATAGATATTGTATATAGGTATATTATTATTATGAATTATTATCATTCATTTATAACTTATGGACTGTGTTACAAATCTGGTGTTGAACATATTTTTCTATTATCACTTTTCTTCCATATTCTATTCTCTTTTTTTCCATGTATCAAAATGTTCTCCTATAGCAGCACACTTAACCATTCATCAGCAGTGCAGTGAGTGTGCTGGAGTGAATTAAGTAAATCAGAGTGCATTTGTAATCAGTTATGGGATACAGAGATAGTTAAATTATCAGTTAAACATCAGAGAATATTATTTTAACCCTCATGTTTTTATTAACTTAGATCCAATAATTTAAAATATGATCCATAATTTAGATCTAAGAGACTCTAATGGTATATGTGTAAAAAACTGTTATTGATGCTTTAACCTTCTGTTGTGACTGTTGTGGCTTTTCATAAGGGTAAGTATTATACAAAGATTAAGGTTAAACGTAAGTGCTAACTGCTTTAAGATATTAAATCAACTTTAAGTTATCACGGAAACTATTCCTCTCATTTTCACATTTATTTGTGTAAACTTGTGAATTGTTATTCAAAACACATATTTCTTCAAAGCAGCTTTACAGAAAATGCATGTTTCCATGTTACAATTACAAATAATCTCTTATTATAGGTAACTGTGTCAAAGTAATGTCCATAGTGCAGAAACGAACAGTTCTAAGATAATAAAAATCATGCAGTTAGCTAAAATCATGTATTCAAGCACAAGCTAACACAAACAGATAATGAAAGCTGTAATTCCATTGATTAGCATTATTTGAAAGGTCCTAAACCCTGACTGCCTACATCACTGATTAATCTCTTTACGCACATATCATCATATCCTTACTGTAACCAGACAGATGCTCCTACTTCTCCAAGGCTCTCTTATCCACTCTCTCTCTCTTCCTGTTTGAGGTGTGTGTCTGTGTCATAATTATCTAATATGGTTGCTCTGCTGCTTTCTTATTTAGTAATTAGCTACATCAAACTGATTGGTTTGGCTTCCTGAATTCATCCCTTTTAATGTTTAAAGACTGACTTTGTGCTTGAAGGATTTGTTTGTATATATCCTGCGTGTGATGAGAGCTTTTCAAGTAATTGGCTCCTAGGGGACAGCACTTTCTAATAGTTAAAGCATAATTACAGCCTGTGTGAAATGTTAAACTGCCCTTGCTGTCTCTCACGCCGCCTTAATTGCGTGCAACAAGTAAGGCAGGCTTTTCATTTTGTACCATCATAAGGATAGACTGAACTTTCATAGAAACACAGTGAAATTTTGTCGGGGAGTAAATAGTCTCTCATATGGTAATTTTATAGGACACCAAAGCAAAAAGGCTGTGAACTTATGCAAACCAGTGCTCATATCTGCCTCTCCCTCTACTGTATGTTGATGGTATGTGAGCCAGTGTGTTATGCAATAAAAGACTTTGGCTATTATAGAGCTTGCTAAAGATAATTCATAGGAAACAGGTTGTGCTGACCATAGATGGACTACTTTCTCTGACTGGATGCCAGGCTTTCATACAGGCTGTTGATGTAATGCGATGCCTTTTTTCTGGATGCTTTAACTGAGCTGTTGTTTGTATCATTGTTATTAATTTATCGTGATTAGACGTCCATGCAGAGCTCAAAGCGTTTAGAGGCTCTGTCTTTGAACTGACAATGCTTTGTTCTCTATCCACAGCTCTGTGATTGGAGATTTAAATATTATATGCAAGAACAATTGAGAAATTTAATGTAATCCTTAAAAAAATATGTTGAATTAATAGGCCGAATTATAATTCTCTTGGCTATTCCATTAGACATTCATTATTCAAAAGAGAAAAAAGGCAAATGAACTTAATAGGAAAATATCATTTCCTTCTTATTTATTCATAACAGAGGGAGAGTGAAATTCAAAGCTATGTGTGTGCATGTCTTTAGATCGTTTAATTGTTAATATGCAATATTACTTAGCTTTGGTCCTTTTCCCTAATCTTTATTAAAGCAGTTTTATCTATTTTAAATTTTATTTATGTAACAAATTACAATTCCACACAATTCCAAAGCCATTGTGTATGTACAGGTTTGTATTTACTTATGAAGGCCACATTTTTTAAAACATTGAAAGTCTATAGAATGTCCTCACTAAAATAGTGGAAAAACGATGTAGTTTAACAATGATAAACCACATAATCTATCCCTTACAATACAAAAAACTGCTTTCATGCTTCAAATATGAGAATCATAAATCTTATAACTTAAAACGTCTAAATGGGTTTTAATCTTTCCAGATGCAGTGATCCCAATATAGAAAAACTAGTTTTTTTTTATTTAAAACATTCTGTTGTAACCTTATTAAAGAAAATTAAGTAACAATCAAATCTATGTTATTAATCATTCAAATAGCTGATCATGCCATGCTTTATTGTAAAAAATTGTAAATGTTTTATATACTGTATCTTTCACAGACACCTTTTTATTAAAACTGTAGCTGGCTGCAAGAAACCCCTTAGATTAAGAAAACCCCTATTGACAATACACTTAAATTACTAGGATTTTCTTAAATAAAGAGGTGTCTTGCAGCTGGGCCCTGGGCTTACAGCCACCCACCAGAGCACACTCAAAAACAGATTACCCCTTTCAAAAATTCCCTCTAGAAGATGTCCAGAAGATACCAGCAGTTGGATGATTGGTCATATAGGACACACTATGGTATTACTGCGGTATAGTCTGCTTTTTCATTACATCTCAAAATAACAAAATATTACCCACAAACAATGTGTTCTTTAACTTTTTGGGAGAGATGCGGATGTTTGGATTAA
>JAZGTJ010000924.1:19519-48608 GCA_036877575.1 Botia almorhae
AGATAAACAAAGCAAGCAGATCTAAACTTTCTATTCAGCAGAGGACTAGTGAGTTGTCTCTTATATTAGAGAATAAAGCATAAATATGAATCAAATGCAACTTTCAGAAGAAGTGCAACCAGGTACAAGTGAACTATACTGGTTTATAAACACACACACCCTGTCACAGTTATCCCCTCATTAGCTGTAATGACATGTTTGTAGAGCCCTTTAGAGCAGAAAGCCTGTTTATTGTTTATGTTGTTCTGGATGTTCATAAAGTTAAGGGCTGTTTACTGTAGCCTTTGTCTTTCAGGTCCAAATTTACAGCATTTTATGTTGTCAGATGTCCTGGCCATTGACTTTCTCTTGTTTTTTTCTCATTTTTTCACTTACCATCTCTCTTTATATTCTTCTGACAATCTGACAGCTCATTTTGTTTGGCCTCTGTGACCAAACTAATTGTTCATGTAAGTGTGCTACAATATTGCAACTAATTATTGTTGTTTTTCCTTGTTATTATTATTATTATATAACAATACTGTATATACACTACCATTTTTAAAATTGAGTTCACACAGTGTTTAACAGAGGACACATGGATATGTTATGGATATACATTTTACAAATTGTGATATACAGACAGCATACAGTCTTAATTTCCTAAATGCTAACTTTAAACCCACATATTAACTCTACCATAACGGAAATCAGTTGCTTTGCACTGCGATTTCTCTCTTGAAAAACTTTTTAATAAAATCGTTCTTGTAAAGGCTATTCTAGCAAATTTAATCTAAAATGTTGGATAAGATGGTTTGATTCAGATTTTGTTTTCTTACTTGAATGCAATACAGTTGCAATTATTTCCTGCGTCTTGTGCCCAGGGCATTATGGGAAAGCTGGATGTGATTTAAATGGGTGCTGCAGGAATCTTCCATTATATCAGATGATAAGCAGCTGCCGTTGATGTATTCACTAGTTTGCGTTTGTGTGTGTTGGCTGGAGTGTGTGTGTAAGTGTTATAGTGACAGTGGTTTAGAGCATCAGCGGTTTCTCCTGCTAAACCAGAGTGGTTTGGGTCAGGCTGCAGCTGCATACCTAAAAGACTTCACTACTGAGGTCTGCCAGTGGCTGTATCCCCTAAACAAGTGCTGACACACACACACACACTGAAATCCCATCTGCTTTGAATGATGGGAGAGGGCAGCTTTGTTAAAGGTGCTTCATTGCCCCCCAGTAGTCTGGCCCTAAAGGTGACACCTCAACGCCTTTGTCTCCTAATCATCCATGGCCCTCTGACCCCAGAAAGGCAGCAAGAGAGTAAAGTGAAGGTGAACCATCTCTCTGTGTTAGTGCTAACGTTTGCGTTTTAGAAGTGTTTAAATGTATTTCTTATGTATTATATACTCTGTGTGTGTGTGTGTGTGTGTGTGTGTGGAAAAACTCATAAGTTATATAAGGCATGCATGTATACAGAGAAATTAGAAAATACACACACACACATTAATAATATATTTGTACTATCACCTCAAATCAGTATATATATTTGTATTTTTAGAAATAAAATTCTTTAAATTTGTAAATGTGACAAATATCTGTAAATTAGTAATGCCAATATTTGAAATTATGTGTAAATACGTCTGTCTAAAATGATTTACAATTCATATAATTTATGTATGTATGTTAGTATTGTAATTTAATATATAACATACAATGTTACAAGTTTATTATGAGCATAAATAAAATTGTTAACAGCATATGCATACATTATCTGTAAAACTATCAACTCTTCATGCCTGCATTGCTATATATTTGATTACACGCATAATAAACAATGCTGATAATTCAACTGTATGAAAACAGGCCTGGTCAGCTGGGCAGATAAGCTGTATGTAGGGTGAATCACCTCAGTGCAAAGAGCTGTTACAACAACACTGGGCAGTATTAGACCCTGATGATGAAGTCCTGTTACACCGTGGTGCTATCACATTTCAGAACAAGAGAAAAATAACATTTTAGCAAGGGGGTCAGGTGGAGAAATGGCACCTCTAAATGAGGGTTAAGGCCCTATCATTGTCTGTTATAATGCAGCCTCTCCCTCCTCAAATAATAGCGGTGACCTTCCACAGGCTCTGGGCCTGTTAGGGCTCCTGGCGGTGGAGAAAATCCATTCACAGGGGCCGTTCCGAACGGCTCTGCTCCAAATGGCTTTTTCTTCCCTCACACAATCAGCTGAAACAGCTGCTGAATGAGCACACTGATTACATAAGAAAGGTCTTCTACTGGAGATAAGACATCCACCTGAAGACGGAGGACATCATCCTCTGTCTTCATCTCTGCTTTTCTGTCTTTCTCAGTCTTTTGCTCTTCCTTTCAGCCCTTATCTTCCCTTTTTATTCATTCACACAACCATTTTTTTCTTTATAACTCTGCGACTGAGAACTTGATTTGAAATATGTCAGGTCTGAGACTAGATTAATATGTAAATGTCTGTACATTTTTAATTATGTAAGATTAACAGAAATTCTGAATAATCCTGCAGGGAGCAGCTTAGAATTTCATTGATTTAGTTTTTTTCTCTTTCACTTTCCTGTAACACTCACACACATTTTTTTTCTCATTTTCCCTTTTGTTTATCTTTATCTCACTTTTATATGCAGGAAATGCAAGAAAATACCTATCTGACGTGCATGTTTGGAATTGAACAAAGTACTAAATAAAGAATGACATCCATAATACATTTGAGAATGAAAAATAGAGCCTTATTTCCCCTGTGTGTGTGCAGCATATATGACAGTAAAGAACAGTTCTATTGATTCTGAGTTTCATTAGGTGAAAGCACCTCTCAGTGAAAGAACAACCAAACCTCTATCAGCATTACAGAGGGGAGACATTTGAAAAATATATATGCCATTTAAGTAATTATTTAAACACGCCACCCATAATGCAAATGAATTGGCTGCTGCAAGCAATTTTAAATTTACCGGCTACAAATATTGCTTGATTGAGTTGCACATAGCGCCTGTGTTCCTGAAACATAAACGCACCCCGATAGACTAACAGATGTACTAACAGTGTTAACAGGACAGAGTCTGAGTGAAAGGGATGCATTATTATAATGGAACACACAGCACAGTGCCACTTTGTGGTGTGGAGGGAAAAATGCTGTTCCACTCGTGCGTCCTGAGCTACAAAAGCCTGCTGTGATTCACTAAACACACTATGACTTCACTAAAACTCTCTTTAATTATTTTTTCTCTCTAAATTACAGTGAATTCATAAATTTAATGCTACAGAATTTGTTAATTTCATGCTAATCAGATATCATATTGTTAGCAGAGTACAGTATTAGCAGCATTTATTATAATGGAAAAAGTTGGTGTAAATTTTAGAATCAATCTTACTATTAAAATAAATTTAGATACATATCATAAATACAGCATAAAATATAACGAATACATATGCACAATGTTTTATATAACAAATTCCCATTCTCAAAGCCAATTAAGAATAAATGAAACAGGCTAAACAAGCTTTCCTAGTTAGGTACTAAAGGGGGGCAACCACTTCAAAAAAAAATTTCAAGAAGCCAAAATAATTTTACTTATGTGCAAGTCCCACATTGTTATTGGCAAACGGGGAGTTGTTGAAGTTTTGGCGAGCTGTGATTAAGCGGATATATTACTGTCACAATTTTGCAAGACTTATTCAAGCTCCCTGTTCCTGCCATGAAGTGTTCTGCAGATAAGAGCAGGATTCCAGGTCTCATCAATGGAAGCACTTATCTGAAGAGGAAGAGGGAGTGAGATTGAGCTTCAATCCACACTACGATTGTGTATTATCTTAAACGCTTTGAGGTATTTTCTATAACAGCAACTCAACTGCTTAGGAATGCTTTTTATGTTTTGCCTGGGAGCTTCTTGGAGTTTTCCGGGCGAAAACAAACATGTGTGCAGATTAAAAAAATTAAATGATTTTTACCGGTGACCTGATTTTCTAATCTACAAACAATGCTGCCTGGAGTTTTGTTTTTCCTTTAAAAAAAATCATGTGACACAAGTATCTGATTAGTTACTATAAATACAATAGCTACAGGAAGCCATCTTATGGAGAAATATATGATTATTCCAACAGTGCTTTCACACAGGCTTAACTTTTGCCCTCTTTTCTCTTGTTATAAAATGATCTGGAGGTGTAATCTTAAGCAGTCCTACAGATTAGGAAGCGAACGAGTTAGTGAAACTCGTAACTTATGTAGCCTGATTTGTTTATCTCGGAAGTGAGACTAATTTTTCCCGATAAGTTTTCCCTGTCAGAATCCAGCTTATTTCATTATAAAAGCACAAAGGAATCGAGAGTGTTTTTCAATGCTGGGACAAACCAACTGCGGGGTGCGTATCGCACACTACCTGAGCCACAGAGATTATACTATTGTGTGAAGGGAATGTTATCACAGGCATGCCAAGCACATACTCTCCTGTGTAAAGACAGCAGGCGAACAGGACCCTCTGAAACGCTTAAAGAATACAGTTTGTGTGTAGGATTTATCTATTTCATGTCCTCTCAGACTCAAATCAAAAGGTGACCCCATATCACAGATATATTTGGATGTACTCTGAGTGCTGATCTTATGTATCTGTGTGTTTTTTTCCTTCTCTGGCCTACAGAAGGGACGTATCAAACCATTGACACATTTGCACAAGAACAGCCTCTGTACAGAATGACCTGACAAGTGAGTAGAATGAAATATATGCAAAATATAATGCCAATATATGGATCTAATCTGTGACCTCACAGGAACCATTGAATCCATGCTGTGATGTCGACACAGAACCAGTGTGGCCAGGGTTAGACCACCGCCCAGCAGTCCTCACTTAAAACAGCACATAAACTTCAACAATCCTCAAACCAGAGAACACAGGGTGTGGGAAACCACTATTGCATGCTGGGGATTTAACATGGGTTTAGTGGCATAAACGCTGGAGAGATGTCACTCTAATAATATTAGATCCCAAAAGAAGTTGATGTAAACCAGCACAGTACAGCTGGACTCACAGAGAGTCTTTGCAATAAGATCTTAAGGTAAGTTTGCTATAGTAGCTTTTTGTTTTTATTTAATGACATCTTTAGTATATTTCAGTGCATCAGAAAAATGTAATTTGGGTTTTGTATTGTAGTGTTTATGACATCATTATCATTGTTGACATTTCAGTCTGGATGTCTTAAGAACAGTGTGGCTGTACAGCGGAACGCTGTTTCCTGGCTAAGCTGCTGTGTCTGCACTCTGACTGCGTTCCTGCTATTACATAATTAAATTTGGACTTGGATGGTGCTTTTTAAGAGATTATGGCAGCATATGTTGCTTGAAAATGTGCCAGCCTCTCAAATAGAGAGAGCTCTTTCATGAATCTTTCTGCCTCTATTTGCCATTGAGGGTTTATTGAAAATCAGAATACACTTTTTGTGCCAATAGTTAATGAATTGGTGTTATGATCTCGGGCCAAAGGATGCTGGTGCACTATAAATTAGAATAAACACTGGGTGGGGAAAAATAAATAAATGAATTTATCAATGTGTCAAGGCCTTATATTGTATATTCAGTAGATTTATGTAGCCTTGCCACATGCAAATTCTGTGCCCACTTTATCTGAGAATGTGATTAAAATGTGTGTGGTGCTGTTATTGTGTGTGAATATATCTCTTGTGCAACCTAATGTTTTGCTACACGGACACACACACACACACAAGCATAAATATATTCCTGTGTATTCCTCTCTTCTGTGTTCCTTCCTTCTCGTTGATACATAGCCCCTGTCATTCCACATGCCAGATATATCATCTCCCGCTCTGCTCAAAGCCGCGCGGGGTCCGTTAAGGTTTAAGCGGTTATTTCAGTCATTATTGGCTATTAAATCCAGAGCGGGTCATAAAGGCCCAGCCAGTCCGCTGTCTGCCATAGAGGTCAGGTGCCCCGCGTTACTTTATGAGCTCTTTTGTGCATCAGATAGTCCCCGTGAAGTTCTGCACCTCAACGCCCGTCCTAACAGATAGATAGGCCGTAGCCTGCCATCCATTACCCCTGTCAGTGGCTTCGTCGTCAGCTGTTATAGCTATGCAGTTGTCCTGCTCTCCACCCGACCCCGATGACGCCCGGCCTGATTTAAACCTTGCTGCCATATGAAGTGATTCATGTCTGTGTTGCTCTCGTTACACGGAACCCGGTGGTGACAATGCAGACGGTTAGTGTCTCTTTCACTCCCCTTCCATCACATTTACAGCAGTTTCTAGAAATTGTTCTATTTTACAATCCCATCATGCCCTGTGAGTAAGTGAATTGCTCGCTCTCGTGATTTCAGAGGTCTCTGTTGTGTCCTGTGCTGACGCAGGGGGAAAATAATTGAGTTTATCTTCAGCTTTTAAGGCAGACTGACACACTGGGTTTTATTTGACTTTTTAAAGAGATCTGTTCTTATGGGAGGTATTAAAGTCTCTGATTCTGGTCGTTAGACACTGCCACAAGAGTGATTACTAAAAGCTGATAGGATCCAGATTATTACTTCACATACACTGAAATACAGGCGTACACAGGACAAATTCACATTTTATGAAGCTACAGCAGAGTGTGTCTGTGGTGGAAATTGCTTTTATCCGGGTGAAAACGAATGAAAGGATGAGGCAGTGGTTTGTGTGCAGTAATCCCCTTGGATCTTTCTCTATTTCCTGCCAACAATATCCCACTTGTTTTACCTTCTCTCTCTCTCCTTCAAAACTAATAATTCATTTTCCAGGCAATTATTGAGATCAATAATAATAAAAACTTTTTTAAGGAAATTGAATTACTGAGTAAGGGAGATTCCTCTCTTGCAGGAAATTTTACTTTTGCAATTTTATTGTGATTTACTGGTGTACTTTTGTTGTAAGACAAAACGAATAAACAGAAAAACAAAAAAGAACACTATAATGAGTCCCGTAGTTAATGTAGTATGGTTTTAAACATTTTAACATTACATCAACTTGTCTTTTACTTATTTGTTCTGGTAATGGATATAAAAATCAGTCAAAATGGAAAATTCAGTGAATCCATATTCTCAGAGGTCTGAACTGTATGAATCTGTTTAGATTTTATGTCCGTTTTAGAAATGATGTTGCAGTAAATAAAGTTAGTAAGTTGTTATATAACAATTAGATTTCCTGTGAGGCACTTAGAGTAAGAGCAGTTCTGTTTAAGTCTAATAGCCTAATGCTAGTGCACAGTATGTTTAACTGACATTTGTGTGTATGTGTGTGTACTCACACATGACAGGAAACTGTCCTTGTGTGCCTTAGCTTTGCCCTCTTCCCTTAATTTGCCTGCTGAGGAGCATCACCACGGCAGCGCAGTGATGACATCATGCAGCTGGCTGCGTTTGATGTGTCAGTCCTGAAGGAACCACTTATAGCAATTAGGATATCCTTGAACAAGCGTTTGTGAAACATTGGCTGGTTTTTGGCATTTGCCTCCTGTTTCTGCCTGCTAACTAGCAGGGTTTGATCTGTGATAATTACCCTCCCACCAGCCTCTTCACTCTGACAGTCCTCTTCCCCTGAGAACCCTGCACGCCCAGGCTACTCACTGATTGCATCAAAGTGACAGAAATTGCAACATCAAAAATAATAACTGATATTCCTCTGGCTTTGCCAGCCTTTGAATATTTCCTTTTAAATGCTTTCTAATTTGTGTCTAACACACTGCAAGTGTGTTTGTAAGTGTGTGTGTGTGTGTGTGAGTGTTATAGCTTACAGCAAATAAAAGCAGGCATAGAGCATTCATTACTGAACCACTATTTACATACAGCAGACTATTCTGTCTGAACTCACATGAAATGGAGATTTTCCGAGCCATTTCTTCCTCTCAGCATCACAACTTTGAGTTGTGCACTCTATCTCCATCTCTCTGCCTTCTCTTCATCATCCCTGTCTTTGTAGAGTCTGTTTCTCTCTCTGCACCGTTTCTCAGTTGAGACCTATGTGACTGGTAGCATTTGTGATCACTGTCATTTGATTAAGATTTGCAAATGAGATCGAATTTATATATAAATGGAGAAATATCAAATGATAAACAAAAGGATCAAATGTCCTGTTTGTATATGTACGTTTCTCAGACAGAAGTTAAAAAAATTATTATCATCCAAAGGTGACCAGAAGACATTAGCATTCACCTGGCACAGTGTACCCATCTCATCTTCCAACATCTTGTCCTATGTTGACCTTGCATGAGGACACATTAATAACATTTATAATATATAATATCTGTCTTGTTCACATCGTGTTCTCACTACCGGCGAGTCGGCGAGGCTCTTGGCTGTAATTACCGGCCTTAGGAAGTATAATTTGCAATGTCTCACATGCATGGCTGTCTCAACACAGATCATTTGCATTAGACAGTGCGGAACTGCAGGTAAGGCTCTGTGCGAACAGCCCGACTCCAGATTAAAAAGGACAAGTGTGTATTCACACAGCAATTGAGAGAGACAGTCAGGCAAGGTTTCACAAGGATGAGTGTAAAATCATCAGTGGTGCCACAGGCGGCCACCAAGCCTATTTAGTTAAATGTATTAGGAGTGTGTGTAAAAGTGAGTTGGTTTCAGCATTGACAAATGCTGATTTCCCCTGAGGTGCCTGCAAAGATCTGACCCAGTCAGTATTTAAAACCATACAAAGAAGATGATAAATGTGGTACTAATGAGACTTCACAAATTCTCGTTCCGCTTTGCTTTGCTCGTTTTGTTTTTTCCTCATTTTCATTCTCGTTCCTCTCGCGCTCTCTCTCTTCATGTAGGTTTGTGATAGACTGCTAAAGAGATAGAGGGGGAGAGAGAAAGCGTATCCGTTGCATGTTGAGTAGATTATAGGGAAATTAAAATCAAACACACAATCTCATTGTTCTGCAAATTCCAGTTCTCTAAAACCTCCGTAATCTAAAATCCTGCATCCAGAATCCAGCCTGTCAGCATTTATAGATATTATAGTGATCCGAATATTCTTTGCTTTCATTGCTTGTGTCTTTTGTTCCCTCGCTTGCAGTAAAGAGAAGGAAGCATTTTCGATATGCATGAAGTGCAGAGCTTTGAAAGCTGTTTAACATTGATTGGACTCTTTCTGCTCTTCGCGAGGGGGCGAACAGAGAGAGAATACCTCTTCAGGTGCTGATGTCGAGCATCTCTGATACAGACTGCCCCTCCTTCGTGGTAACAGGCCCACCCCTGATCAATCAAGATTGACAGAGAAAGCCTTTGTATGATGCTCAAAGGAACAGATGTCTGCCTGAGAGAGCAGTTCACCTGGAGCCTCTCTGGATTACCCATAGCCTCGCTTTGATGGATTAGCATGGAAGTAAGGAAAATTGCCTGATTATTGATATGAAAATATTTGCAAACGAGGGGAAACTGGTGATGTGAGGGGTGAGGGGCGCGTCGCTAAGAGAGCTTATCGCCCTTTCTTCCAACCTTGTCCCTCGTTTCCTACAGAAAAGAGGGGTAAGAAAAGACAGATGAGGCCATGGGAAGGAGAAAAAGAAAGCTGGTGTGTGTCAGCGAAGCTGTATTCAGCTGCCCTTCATGAAATATTGTTCACCATTATATTAACGGAGCTGAGTGAAGAGAGATAAGAGAGCTTCAGAAATAGTAAGCAGAATGTCCCAAGGAGATATTTCAATCTTTATTCTCTGTCTCTCTCACCTCATCTTTTTCTTTCATTTAGAGGAACGAGTGAATGTGAAATGTGGCGAGACCTTTATAAATGAAGACAGGGCCAGAGAAATGATGACATCATCAGGTCCCACATAATTGCTTGATTTGTCAGTCTGTAAAAGGAGAGTATGGAGCTGTCTGTACTTCAAGCAGGCTGGGAAAAGGTGGAAGGGGGGTTAAGCTGTGTGTGGGGGGTTTCCTTCAGATTCTCCAGCTACGCAACCTTTCGTCGCTCCCATTTCATTTTCTTAACTAGCCTCTGAGAGAGGGCTGAGGCTTTGCCCGCCTGCAAATTATGTTGATCTTATTCATAATTATACAGCTTTTGTCTAGGCGTACAAAATTATATAACTGAAATGACACATTTGGGAGTGAGATCAACCAGAGAAACGCTTTCATCATTTGAGCCTGTTTGACCTTTTTGAGAGGTGATACTATGACATACCACACTGCGGTGGAGAAGGAAAGACAGAGAGGAGGGGAAGAGAAGAAATAAAAAAGAAAATCGAGCACACTGGAAAATATTAATTTCAAGCAGAAAGTTTTTAGTTTAATGTTGTTTGTAGATTTGTAGTAATCAAAAGATGCAGATAATGCATGTGCACCAGTTTAGTAGGATAAAGAACTGAGCTGATGAAAAATGTTCAGTTTTACAAACAGTGTCATAACTAATTATGACAAACTAGTAGACCCCCTGAATTTTCTAAATTACTCTACAGTTCAAAAAGAGTTCAAAAATTACTTATGATTACTACCTTGTGATCTCTGCACATCTAGATCTCTAGCTCTTCTAGAAACATACAGAACTTCTGTATTAACAGACCAAATGCTGATTTCCAGATGAGAGACTGAACCCCTACCCAGATTGGGTCATAGACACACACACACGCGCGCAAACACACCTCAGAGCTGTCCACAGGTTAATGAAAACAGTGTGTGTGCAGTGTGAACTCCTGAAGCAGGGTGACAAACATTGGTAACGCAAAAAGCGTGTGTTTTACAATTTCCCCTGCCTCGTAAAGGTCTGCTCGTAAAACTGAGAATTTACGCCCTTCATTAGAGCTAATACAATGCACATAACTCTAATGCACAACAATTGGGATAGCTATAAAGTAACTGCTTTATACCTCCTCAAAACTCTGACTCCTCTGTGACCCTCGACTGACTGCAGTCAGGGCAGATAGATTTACAGTGAGCCGCTATTCTGCCTGATAGACCTCTGCCTTTTTAGGGAATTAGAAGTGCCAAAATGTAAAATGATTTAGATATTTATTTTGTGTACTCTTGTCAAAAATATAAGTCTCCTAAGTACTATTTACAATTTGCAACTCAAGACATTTTGCTGAGGACACTAGCTTGATTTATGGCGAAGCTAAGTTTTATAACCAGACATGAGGTTAAAAAGAAAGGCAGTTTTTATTTCAGCTGTAACTAGTCTGAAACTCCACTTGGGCTGAAATATTGAGTGTGAGTTACATTAAGGTTCAAGTCACGAGTCAGTTACTTCATCAGTTACTTCCCTTGGTCTTTCCTTGACTAATAATTATGGGTAACTTTAGTCCTGGAAAAAGCTTGGACTTTTAAAACATTTCCTGGTGTCACTCCACCTCAGTCTAATTGATAAACCATACCAACTGTCATAGATTCATATATTTTAGCCTTTTGTGTTCTAAACCTTGTCGTGACTTTTGGCCTCCTCTGGTTTCTTTCATAATATGTCAGTTTTAAACATGATTTTTGTTTTAACTACTCCTCATAATGATGCATATAACCTTGATGGCTGGTGAGAATTTCCAGTTATTTAAGGACCCCAAAACCATCTGCTCATAAGAACTGCAAATGGGTTTGGTGTTCTAAGGCCCTGGATAATATAGATGATCCTCTTAGTCTACATAGTGTGTATATACTGTGAGGAACAGAGAGAAAGAGAAAGAGAGAGGAAGTGTATGCCATCAATGTCAGGTTATGAGATTCAACGTGAGAGGAACTTTAGCCAGGAAAATAATTTGTTAATGGCCGGGTGGAGAGGAAGGTACAAAACTCTCGCTTTGTATTTGTAGCTCAGTTTGACATCATCGTTGCATTTATAACGATACGGGTGTGCGTCAGGATGTAGGTGTGTGCTCTTGATCTCAGTCGTCATCTCACATTTCCCATGATCTTTCACGTTGTCCCAAAGAACATTTCACAAAGGGCACTGGAACATGTCACAGGTTTGCGTAAAAAGTTATGAGTGTATTTTTTATTTTAGCATTTTTCCTCCTTTTAAAGCTGTTTTCCAACCTTTTCTAACGTCCTATGGGAACAGGCAGATCCACATAGGATTCTATCTTTAGTGCTGTTTTTAAAAAGATAAGTTCAATAAAAACACCTTTCCTTCTGCTTCTATTTTTATTTGTGTGTTTTCATTTCAAAAAGTGCGTTTTTGTTCATAATATCAGACAAGGAGGGTCCCCAACTACCTGATTGAACGTGCGTGTATAGTAGGTCAGTTTGTTCCTCTCAGGTCCCCATTTTGAGCTCCTCACAGAAGTAAAGAGTATTTGTATTGTAAATGATAGCTTGTTTAAGCTAAAATAATAGTATATTTTTCTGTAAGGGAGTATGTTTTTAATAGTGTGAGAAAGTGACTGAGAAAGAAAAAATAACGAAAGAGACAGAAACAACAAAACACAAGGAACACCAGACAGAAAGGCCTGCAATACTGTCATTTAATACATTTATGCTCATCCTTATTAAAGCAAACATCTAGGTAATATTCTATCAGCAATCCAGCAAAAACACACTGACAAAGAAAGATTGTAAATTCTAACTTTTTAATTCTGTATCATTTTAAAATGCTCTGCTAGCAGCTGAAAACATGAAAGAACATTCTACTAATGTTACTGCCAGAATGTTTTTGTTGGAAATAACTTTGAGAAAACTTTGAGAGAACTTTAGCCAATGTTCTGAGAACATTCCCTGTTAGCTGGGTGTAAGTGTGAATGAATGTGTACATATCTACTCAAGAAGTAAGCTATAGCAAATGACAAAATTGATCCTTTGGGAAATTAGGTATGTCCATATCTGTAAAAATGACAAAATGTACTTCTTTTGTCCTAAATATATAAAGGGTGTGGGTTAGGGTTAGTCTGTAGTAAACTAGCAACATATAACAAAACAATAGAGGTCTATATTCCTATTTACAAAAGTGAATGCTTGTGTGTGTGGTGGGTGGTTATGTCTAATTGTAAACATATGTATGTATCTATGTGTTCTTGTGCATATATGTGTGCTTTTCTGTGTGTGCATAAATGTGTATACTTTGTGTACTGTCTCTGTGTGTGTGTGTGGTACATGGCTGGTTAAGCAGATACAAAAACAGAAGCTTGTTTCCTAATTAAAGTGAAGTGATAAAGGCTGTAGCCCAGTACAGCATGCCAGGCAGTGCCAGTCTGCTCTGCGCCTACTGATAGCGCTTTAGAGATGAAAGCTCTGTTAAAGACTGTTTAATGTCCCTCTCAAAGACCTGCTTTAGAGAATCCCCTTAGATCACACCATAGAGAACTTTTAATGGGTTCAGGATATTCAGTTCAGGGTCCCAGGAGGAGCAGAGGGATTCTAAACTACCAGGCTTCATTAGTTTAGTAAAGAAGGACCTGATTTGCATAATGTGCTGTGTCTTTATGAAAATAAACTCTTTTTAAATTCTGTCAGACTGGTGTCATGGATTCCTATCATCTTCCTGCGGTTGCATCTACAATGTAAAATCCTTCTTCTTGTGTAAAATCCTTCGTTAACATTTTAGAAATGGCATATTAGCCGTGTGTCTAATCTATATTTATATCTTTTATGTTTCATTTTGCAACATTGTCAACAATCAATGTATGCAGTATTATATGTATGCAGAGTTATTCCGTTCTTGTTATTGGGTGTGTGGATATGTGTGCGTGCGTGCAGTGTCTGATCTCTCTGTCAGCAATAGCAAAATAAATGCCTTAATTCCACACAGCCAGACCATGGCACCTGACATCACCACATGACAATCATAGCCATTTATCACTCACAATGCTGGTCCAACATGGCTTTTGAATGATACCATCCTGCCAAAAATGCTATTGTATACCACATACATTTTAAATACAAATAATGACCAAACCAAACCAGTACCGGCTTGTTACTATTAAAGTGCTAATTATGTTGCAGTGTTATGCAGCCTGATTTTACACTCAGTGTGAGAGTGATTTATTCATGCTTTAAGGATGTCTTTACAGAATGGGAGTAATTCTTTACACTTTCCTTCCAATGAATCATGCGTGAGCTCCAGCCACAACTGAAATAATGATGGCATAATAGCAGTTAACGCAGAACGTCAGATTACCCATATTTATAAATGTCTACCACCGCGCGGTAATCTGCTGTGACAGAGAAACATGCGAGGAGCGCAGCAGCGACTCCTTCCATGTAATGCAACAAATGCGAGATTCCCCTGTTGTGTGTGCGCTGTGAATAACGGCAATAATCACAAGACAATGACTTCATTTATCAAGCTAACCCAGCAGCCACGTACAGCATGATTAAAGTTCTTCACATTTTCCAGGCTTATTTTAGATTTCAGGGCAGAAGGATGCAGACAGTTGCATCATGGAAGAGGGATGGTCAAGCAGAACACAATTAGAAGATAAATTTGATTCATTTTTCTTTTACGTTTATTTTATAGTTTTCAAAACTACGATGGCAAATAAATACTATTTTGAGAAGCTATCCTTTGATCTGATGATTGAGAATACAGAAGGTAGATTTACTGTAATTTACTGTTAATTCTATTTTGAAGCACTGAGAGCGGAGTACTGTTGCCAGATGCTTGCTAAATCTGTGTATTAATGTGCATTACTGTATTCCATCAACCGCCAACCTCCTGACGAACGACTTCCTCTCATTGTCATGGCGACACAGTTACGCCATTCAGCTGAATGATGATAGTCTCATTCATCTCCTCAAACAATAGCCACACTGAATGCTAAATATAGATGTGATGACTAACGGTAATTTTTCTAATGGAAAATAAGGATGTAAAACGTCTTGACTGTTTCAGAAGTTGCTGTTTGTATTGCTGCCGTGTGAATTAACTTTTGCTGTTGTAAAAAATGGGCAAGTGATGGATGAAAAGGGGGATACAAGAAAGAAAAGAGAAGGAGGAAAGGTCAGAACTACGAGAGAGGGATGAGTGGATGGGTGGATTAAAAGAAAGGAGAAGTGAGACTATGAGAGTTGATGGGAGATGGAAACTGATTCCTACCTTGACTGATTCACCTCCCTCTCTCTCTCGCACTCTCTCTGTCACTCTTTCCCTGTATTATAGGATGACATTATTACATTATTTACATTAACACATGAAATTGAATAGAAAAAAAAGAAAGTGAGGATAGACAGATGGGAAGACAAATGGGGATGCCTCTTCCACATGTTCTACAAAGGCTGTGGTCCAGACCCCATACATGAATTCAACCTGACTTTGTATGTCCAGTGAGTCTTGACCCTAGATCTGCAGGAATGTCAAAGTGATAAAAAATGGACCAGTTAAAATGAACCACAGGTATTAAGGGAATGACACACAGAACTTCTTTTTCTTTTATGTTTTTGTTTTACTGCTAGTTTGTAAGTGACCTCACTAACACTGATCCACACGATTCTTTTACCTCTTGTGATATTTGCAGGCTGATCCATTGTTTTAAGTGTAATCGATCCCTAGGCCTAACAGACTGATCCTCAAAGTATTTGAGGCATACAGAGGACATTCTGTAAGTACCCTCAGTGAACTACAGTTGTGGAAGTGTGGAAGTGCTAAAGGACCTCTTCTGTGACACATGATCAGAACTGCTTTGCATTAATATCACTATGCTGTATATTTGTGATTAGAAAGATGCTATTCACTACATTTATATAAAAACTGGTAACAGCTCATATATTACATTTATGCAGGAATAGATCACCTAAAAATAAATTAAATTCTGTAATTGCTTACTTACACCCATTGTTTCAAACTTGTATTACTACATTCATACATGAATAGACCCCTATTCACTTTATGATTATGGAAGAAAATTGGCCTGTATATGCTTCATAATTTTTTTTGTGTTGGATTAAACAAAGTCATATTGGTTTAGAATCTCAAAAGTGAGAGAATACATTTATACATGCCCCTCAAATTTAAACAATAACAAAACATCTTCCAGGACACTCGTATGCACAGAAACACACATACACACACACTTACCTTTTCCTCGCATCTGAAAGAATTTAAAAATATCTAAGGTGTAATTTAGAGTCCATGACCTCAGCAAAACTAAATTCCACTCAAACCTGTTCCCTCACAATACAATAGTACGGCACTAAGGCAAATCACAGACATTAGTGTTTAACAGAACTAGCTGCCATTTTCACCTCCATGCATGCTTATGTGCCTTTCTGCGGTTTAAGAGAAGCTTTTATAGACTTTAATGATGCCTTTAGACACACGTAAAGACAGAAATAGTGAACCATCTGAAACATAACAAAAAGCCATTTTCTTTACCTAGTCAGATGGCCTTTGATTGCTTGAGGCGTTACATAATCTTCAAATATTAATCATGTAATTTGTAATCTATTAGAATATAAACAAATGGTTTTGGGTTAAGGGATTCTGTGATAATAGTGGCTGATTGAATAGCTGATTGACATCACATTCAGTCTGATTTGTCTTTATGGTATGTACTGTATGTATCACTGATGTTACCATGTTTTAGAAAGAGAAAAAGCAAGACAACATGTGTATGTGTGGCCTGAGGCTTATGTGTGACATGAAAGACTGGAAGATGTGTGCGGTAGATTTAAAAAATAAAGACATGAACAACATAAATTCTGACACATAACATAAAACAATTGTATACTCTGCTTTGTCTTGATATGTACTTAGGGTGCAGATTTATTTGTTTCGTTTGCTCAATAAAACTGTATATTATATTCCTTAACATGACATTAATGTCTTTGCTTATCTTTCTCTCTAAATTCCGCTACTGTTGGTAAATTCATGCACAAGGCCCAAATTTGCTGCCCAGCACCCAGAAAATGAGTTTCTCCCTTCTGGCAACATTTTATGTCTCACCAGCAAGTAGCACAACAGGCGTGGCTGCTTCCCATATAGAGATTTATAAGGCGTTGTTTGTGTGTGTCTGTGTGTGTGTGTGTGTGTGTGTGCACATGTGAGAGAGACCCTCTTCTTCTTTAAAGTTGAGATTGAGCCCCTCTCTTCGCAGTGGGTTCAGGTTAATACACTAATTACCCTCTCTCTCTCTCTCTCTCTCTCTCTCTTTCAGTCTGTCTTAGAAGTGGTGGAGGCATTTGAGAGTTCCAGGACTGAGAGAGAGACAGATTGCAGTAGTGAGGTGTTGATAATGGCCCGGATGAATCTGTGAGCCACAGCTAATCACCCTTATCCCAAACTCCTGCCGAAGCTGATAGAGCTGTTCAGCTGCCCTGACTGTGGCCTGCAAGATGGATGACACACAGTGCTGTCAGTACAGACCAAACCTACACACACACACAGAGTCATGACAGCCAGAAGATATGCGTGAGGGAAAGTAACAGACATCTCTCTTTTATAGTTGTATTATAAGCACACTGTCAGCACACAAAGCACATATATTGAGGCAATATTTGAGATAATGTCTGTGTTTTCATAAGATTTCTCTCCTCTGTGTCTCTCTTCTCATTCATTCCTTTGTTTTTACTAATCTCCCTGATTCTCTGTCTGTCTGTTTCTTTGTTCTCTGAATTCTTGATGGTCTAGATTTTGACATGCGTGCAAATCAGCAAATTACAGGGTGGCAGATGAACAGTACAGGCTGAGAAAAAGACAATAGAAAGAGATTTTTTTTGGTTTTACTATCAAACCAATGTTCACACATGATATCAATAACGAATATGTAAACTGATCACAGAATGAACACATGTGTTTATGCATTGATATGCCAACCATTCAGACCATTTCATTTTAATTTATTTATCTTTTCAGGAAAGTACTTTTCTTCTCTCTTTACCTTTCTGCCAATATATTTCCCTTTTTCTTTTATACGCATACAGCTCATTTGCTTTGGTGGTTTAGTTTAGAGTAGCTGGAGACTTTGGTAATTCCAAGGTGAAATGCTCAGGAGAGGGCAAACATACACAACAAACACAAGCATACACAGCCACTTTAGATGGTAAAATGGGTGTTGACTGTTAATACCATTGAAATGGCACAGGTGTCCCTGTCTATAGTATGACTGACTTATGTTTTATATTTGAACACTGTTGACAAAAGGGGAATGCAGTTCTTACTGGTTGAACAAGTATGAGAAATGGGTATTTCATGGTTAATGTGTGTTATACATGTACAGTTTTTGAAACTAGCCCTCTGAAACTTGCCTAGCATCAGAACCCTGCATCAGTCCACAGACACTTTAATGTTTGCATAATATATTTAAACTTTATTCCCACATTTGTCACCTAAGCTTTAATACAAAAACAACAATAAATTCACAAAATCTGATTTCTGATTTTCAATAACTGTATCAATATGTATTTCAATAATATATTTTCCCACGTTCTGTTGCTTCCTAGAGTAGTAATGTGATAATTGCGTCTCTCTATTCATATACTTACATGCCTTCTCTTTTAATTGGCCAGAATTAGCACTGTGACTTGTGCTGTTGAGTTTTTCTGTCCCTTGAGTTCACCATGCCAGTTTTAATTAATGGAAGGTCAACACCTTAGCAAACACAAGCACATTCATATACACAGACACCTGTGAGACACAGGTGAGGGAACAGATCACTGAATATTTAACACACACACCTTTTTAAACCAATTTAGTAATATTTACTATACCCAAACCTTAAACCTAACCTTACACCTAACACTTACACAAACCTGTTGATTTTATAAAATTATTTAAATAGGTTTTTAACATATTTCAACAATATAGTATTTTTGAGGACACAGCAAAATTGCTCTCTATTATCCTGCAACACGTCGCGTTAGAAATGAAAAACCCATATAGCTCTTCTCTCAAACTGAGCTCTGATCTATACTGTTGGCAACACACAGCAAAAAATAAAAGTAACATGGCTTATTTTCTTTATCGTCTTTCTGCACAAATGGCTTATTCTGACTCTTTTACACTGTCCTGGACATTCATCCTTCTTTACCATTTGCCCTTCTTCACCATTTTAGATTGTTTCACTGTTTCAAAGTAACTGCTAAAAATGGCCACCACGTTTCCCTTTGTAGACGAGAGCCAGCTGCCCGTCCTGGCAGCAACCGCCCGGCCATCACCCCCTGTGCAGCCCAGTGTCATCTCTTTCCTGCTCTTTCATCAGCTCAGAGGAAGAATTCCAGCTATGGTGACGACTTCACAAATGTCCCCAACTCTTCTTCTATCACTTCTACTCTAAATAGTCAGGGATCAAGAATTCCACACATACCTTTACTCGCCCTTTTGAAGATGAATGGAACAAATCCTTTATGTCGTTAATCTCTTAGAGAACAATCCTGGCAAGGAATTTTACATGCGAGTTTCAAGCCACCTGCATTCCACCCTGGTCAGACAGAAGCTTGTCAACTCAACTGTTAACACACTGTTCCTCATGTCCAACACATAATTGGGCCCTAAAACACACACATCTTTGCATATGAAACTGCCCCCACCTGGGCGTTGGATTTACAGGCCCTCAGAATAAAATCTGCTCTGGCTGTCATCTCACCTGCCCCTTTTTTGCACATTTTCACCATTTGATGTGGTTTTAAATGTAAAGCAGTAGGGCTGTATAAAAGTTTAACACTGGAGCTAGGTCACTTCTCTTTGGGCATGAGTTGTGCTTTTTACAGTTCTCCTATTAGTCAGCTCAGCGAGGGAAAATTTCACTGCAACTTTTCATTGATTTATGTCGGCGGCCATTAGGCTGCTGTTGCAGGTTTTAGTTTTAATAGGAACTTGCACCCAGCTGGTGTGGTGGTAAATGACCTGAGGTTATTAATTTGGTGATTAATTAGGAAAGTTTGTTTCTTGTAAAGTGGCTGCGCTTCTTTAAGCTGCCCTGTAAAGTTTTATTGCCCCATACAGCTGACCTGCGATTGGAAATTTGTGTTTGAGGCAGACTGACTCACCATCTTAGCTCCTGACTGCTGCTAATTTTATATCTGTCCAATAAAAAGCAGCAGGGGTTGGGCAAGTATGTGTCTGTGTGTGTAAAAGCTCTACACATACACACACTAATGTTTACTTAGCTATTTAAATGGGCACTATTGACTTCTGCTTTTATTTACAACTAAATGTAATTACTTTAAGCCTAACAGAAAACTTTTTGTTTTCTTAGTTAATAGATTAAATAAAAAAATAAAAAATAATAATTTAAAAAAATGGTCACATTTAGCTTATTTCTGGGGACTGCAAAGTTTATACCTTGCTGTCCCAAAATGTCTCTGAGAAACAGCTCTATGTTTTTAACTTTCTGTGGAAATATTAGAAAATAAAAAAACACATTTATTCACAAAAAAAACATCTATTCAGCACTTTGGCTGCAGCTTCCTGCAGTAGCATTTCGTCATTCATTTACACACATTCTCTCTGTATCTTCCTGCCAGTGTGTGTGTGTGTGTGTGTGTATGTGTGTTTACAGAAAAGTAAACTGTAACACAAAAAGACAGAGAAGGAAGGACTGCAATTTTGTTCGTTGTCTTGATTACCTCCCCCAGGGATCCCTCGCTATGGAACCACTTTTAAGATAAATATCCAAATGATGTTTTTAAACTGTGGTCGCCTCGGCATGGAGTTGAAACAATATCAGTGAGGTAAGGGAAATGAGACTTGAATGGCATTGTTTACAGTTGTTAGCTGTTCACACATAACCAGCAAATTCCAACATAAACATCCACTCAGGGCATGTAAAAGCAGAAACTATTAATAAGCCCTTTTATCCTTGCCTGAGACTGTGTGCAGGGCCCCTGAGAAAACGGTAAACTGGCCCTCATTTTCTTTTTCATTACTATTATTTCTCATCTCTCTCCCACAACCCCCTCCCATCTCTCCCTCTTCAGGGTTAATGACTCTCATCCTTCTTTTCTTTTTCTTCTTTTACAGTAGAACAACAATCCATGACCTCAAAATACCCTTAGTTGTGAGTATATGATGTATTTGTGTGCGTTGGCACTTGAGGTTGGATCCTATATAAAATGCGTTATGGTGCATTATGGGTCATACTACCTTCATTTAATAACATACTATGAAAACATGCACGTGACACAGAAGAAGCAGGTTCAAGAGCAGGTTGAACCAGGCATGGTGTTTCTCACAGACTCTCTAACCTGTTTGTAAGAGGGATACTTTTCTCTGCTCAGTGTGTGTTTGTATATGCGTTTTAAGGCAGGAGAAGCCGCTTTCATGTCAAAGCCAAAAGCAGAGAATATTTTGCTTCAGGAGAGTCACCAATAATCATTCTCCTGAAGAACTCAGCATGTGACATTGTGTGTGTTGTTGGCTTTCTACTATTTCTCCATGAAATAACATCTGAGGACATCCTTTACCCACTGATGTACAATAATATGACAGCATATGGCTATTGTTTACACAACCTAAGCAATAGCTCAACCCTTGAACTTCAAATCAATGCTCTGTCTTCCCTTGTCCTTTTCACCTAGCGATGATGTGAGTTGACACAATTCTTTTACCTCACACTTGGAGGGATTTAGGGCAAGAAATAGCTTGCCCTAATAATCTGTTTCTCTCTTTTTCATGTTTTGTTTATTCATACCAATATTATTGTTCATGTCTCATGGCGTTATACCTCTGTATATCTTTTGACCACATCCTTTTCTCTGAATCTGGATGGATGACTTCTTTAGTCCTGTGGCATGTGGCAGATGGTTGCCCAGTGTGTGGTCTCCTCTCCTCACACTCCGGTTTCCCTATCAAAACATGGCACCCCCATCACATGACCTCAAGCAGTATCACGTGATCTGGAGGAGACTGTCTCATTAAGAAAGATTTACTGACCAAGGTCCTTCTACACTGTGTCCAGTGGTTTAACAACCAACTGACTTCCTTCGCTTACTTGCATTCTCAAATTTCATTTGCAACTCCCAGTTTTCAGTAAAAGCATTTTCTGTTATACATTAAATTTTACTATTTGATGTTTATGTACATGAATAGATGAATAAAAGAAAATCATGATGCTCAGAATTACATTTAGGAGTGCCCACAGTATGTTTTTGCCATAGAATAGTCATTAATCAAATCCCTCAGGATGTAAGCAACTTTGCCTTTTGTTTAACAAATCAATATTTCATGGTAAAAAAAATCCATCCCATATATGGAAATACGTTTGATCAGAAACAGACCAAGACAAGCTTACAAAAGTGAAGCAGACAGCAGGGCAGAATGAAAGATCATATCCCCACTAGAGGTCTGGGAGTGAGGGATGGAGAGAGAGAAAAGAAAGGGATCAGTAATATCCCTTTCACAGGCTGGAAGTCGGGATGGGAGGGAAATGGCAGCTCCCAGGGAAAGCCAACAACTGGCCATCATTCTGACCGCTTGTCCTCATCAATCACTCGCATTTGTTGACAAAGCAACATGATGTCACTATTCATTTCATGCATTCCTCTAATGTGAACCCAGAGGGAGTCCACCATTCTCTGTGGGTATTTCCTGTCCCATTGCATTCTGGGATATGTCTGTTTCCTTAAAGAAGATCATTTAGCTTTTAAAAATTTGCTCTCTCTCTCTCTCTCTCCCCCTCTCTCTCTCGTTCGTTTTCCTTCCCTCTTTAATTTCAGTCATTTTCTCTTTTGTTTTTTTTTTTCTTAAATTACAGGGTCTGTGTCAAGCCGCTCTTCGCCCTCTTCTCTTATCGTAGTTGTAGGCTGTTTACAGCTGGGTTGAGTGAGAGCTTCTGATGGTTTCTGCTTATTTGTGGAAGGATGTGCAGCGCTGAAATGGTCTTTTGATCAAATCTGGCTGTTCCAGCGCAGACAGAGCTGCTGTAGGCTGTGATCACTGCTCCTGTGTCTTATTTGAAAGAATGGTGTCAGCGTGTTGACAGGCTGCTGATAAGTCAGTAGCTTCTAAAGGAAAATGTTTAAAGGCAGATAAATGCCTGAGGACTGAAACTGTCTGTCTTTGCATACCGATTGTAGTTTATTTTTAGTGATTATGAAAACGTGGTTTAAAAAGGCTTAGGGGATGTTGATTTAGTAGTTGTACATAAAAGGGGCCCTTGCGCGTGATAACTGCTCACTGGTGGTGCATGTTATCTCCCATGACTTTTGTAAAGCCTTGTTTACTGTCCACATTCGTTTCTATCACTTCCTGTGACTTTGATTATCTTAAGTTAAACTGATGGAGGAAGCAGGGTGTCATACTTACAACCTGTTCATACTCAGAACTCTTACTTGCTCACTTTTCAACTCTCCTTAGCATTAAGAAGCTTAAAGGGAGCTTAGCACCCAGGTCAAGCTGCCCTTTGGCTTCTGCAGCTTCGTTCTTTGAAGCGCTGCCAGGTTGAACCAAACAAAGTCGCTTGGCTCACAGGTGAGCTGCTTGTGCTTTTATCGCCCATCCTGGGTCAGCACTGGGCAGGGTGACAGATGGCCCGCTCAGACACCCTCCCTCCCCCATCCTTACCTCACCTTCATCCCTACATTATTATTTTATAGTTTGGTTCTGCATTCCTGCCTCTCAGCCTGTGGTAGACACAGACCCTTCGGTCTTATTGCTTACACATGTCTGCTCCTCTTTGCCTCAGCAGGAACAGACAAAACAGAAAGGAGAAGGAGGAGGGAGCAGCCTGGCCATACTCCCCCCACCTTGAACTAATCGAGAAGAGGCCGGAGAGCCATAGCCAGGCAGGTCTATGCCAGTGGGGTTTCAATTTGTAGAAGCATAAACAGATACTAAAGACAAAGTAATGGAGGGGTGATTTATCAAGCCAGTTCACATCAAATTATCACAGCGCCCCCCTGCTGCCTGGCCCTGTAATAGCCCCCGGTGAGAGGGCAGGGCGGCTCCACAAGAGAGGGAGAAATAAAGAGTGAGAGATGCAGCGTGGTCACAGTTAGTTACTGACTGCACAAACATGTGTCCTACTGTCTGCTTCTAATCCAACCGTGACACTCACTACCAACTCATCTATGGGAAAGGAGAGGGTGTGTGCATGTGTAAGAGGGAAAGAGAGTGGCACAAGAAAAGGCATGCAAAAGATGTCCTTGAGTCATCAAGTTTCTTAAAAAGTTTAAAGAATCTTTTTCTTGAAAAAAAAAACCTTATGGTCCTTTCTGTAATCGTGTACCTGGGAAACATTCTGCTGTATCTCGTAAAGTGTTTGGGTCAGACATGTAAGGCAATACATCTTGAAATAAATGTATTATTTTTCTGCCGAGAAGTCATGTTTCAATTTTCCTGTTTTGCTAGAACACAGTTATGCCTTTGATCTTTCCAGAATCAGCCAACACATGGATAACACATCACTTAAAAGATAAAGGTAAGAAATATGTTCTGTGATGATGTCATCCTGTTGCCATGGCTGTGGGCCTGGGAATAGGGAAAACTTTTCTCCTGGTCTGAATTAGTGGATGTGAAAATGAGTTGGCATGAGTTACTATGCAGATGCAGGTCTGTGTGCACCCTGGGATTCAGGCTACTGATCTGTAAGTGAAATCAATTACATATTGTCCAAAGTTAGATCCTCTCTGTGGGAACTTAATCGCATCAGCTCCTGCTCAGGATCATCCCAATGAAGTTTCAGATTTTGTTTCTTGTTCCTGGCATGTGCGCTTCTCTTTCATTTTTTGACAATGTCTCTCGCTCTCTCTTGCGATACATTTCGATACATTTGCGTGCGCCTTACAATTCAGAAGAGAGCCATTTATCATCATTTGACTATGTATCTGTCTCGTTTTGCTTTCTTTGATCAGGCTATGCTTGACATCGCACATCTGCTATGTGTTTAAAGGCCAGTAATGTTGTAGCTCAAACGCTATTAGCTAGCATAACCTAAGAACAGCTTTACTGGACAGTTTGTTCCTCCTGTAATTCTTACACCCTCTTATTTGTAATGACCTGAGAAAGTAAGAAATGTGGACTACAACTGTTTTTTTTTTACGTTCTGTCAAATATGACACTTTATAAGTAGCTATTCTAACAGTATGTGTTCCCTTGTGGATAGTGCATGTACTGTAGGTGGAGAATGTTGTTTTGGAATTTCTGCAGCAGAATGTATTTTTCAGTTCGTCTTCAGAGAATGAGACCATACAGGTACTGTTTAAAGGCTCATTTTCTGTGTCATTGACAAATGACATCTGGTATTATCCACTAAATAAAAGTATTTTAGATATCCGCCTTTGTCATTTTAAAACAGTAGTGAGAGCTTTGACTAGGCAATTTACATGTAGGAGGCTAGAAAGTGTCAGTTGATACAGGTGATTGACATATGTATATCGTATTTATAGTCAGGTACCATGTCTACAAAAATGAGGCCATATTTAGCTAGTGAGCTTAGCTTTTGTGATTTTTAGGTTTCTAGTTTCTGTCATAAAGGTGTAACTGGAATATTTTCTTTTGCTGTGAAAGCTGAGGACTATCTGTCAGTGTTTTCTCTGACCGAGTTAATTTCAGCATATACTGTTGTATGGTGCAAAATCCTGTGACGTGTTTTCCTTTGACATGAGTAAATGTGATAGTTAAGAAAACATTTGATTCAGTTCGGGTCCAGCAATTTTAGTGATTTATTGAGAAGTGAATGTGATCTGGAAAAATTATTATTCCTGATGCTGTGGACCCTGTAGTTTTATAAAGCTGACTGTTCAAGTTCGAAAAACAAAATCACTTTGATTTAGGCAATTTCATGAATTTGCATTAATTATTTCAGTCCAGGGGGCCTATCAGGGATAAATTCAAAGTAAAATTTATATTATAAAAGACACTTCCCTCACTTTCTTCACACAAGTAAATGTGTGTATGTGAGAGAGTGTGTGATCTCTTACCCTCCCCGGCCCAGTGCTTTACCTCCACCCCTTCTCCTTCTAATCAACCATAATCAAAAGTGAAATGCGTTTTTCTAAGGAAGTAGCTGGAAAATTTCACAATCTGCATTTTCTCAGACCAAACTGATTAGAGAAACATTATCCTGCTCGCGCAGTCACTTCCAATCTACCTTTCATCTGTCTCCACAATCGCCTAATTATTTAAGCAGTGACCTCACGATGCAGTTTTACTAAAGGATGAAACATGTGGCATGACATGTCTGCCTAGAACTCTGCGTGATAACTTCGCTAATGTGCTATACTCGTTTTCAGTGAAAGTGTGTGTGTGTGTTTGTGTGTGTGCTGGTATACGTGGTTTACAGGGACACAAATGTGTATAATGATGTTTATTACAATGTAAACATGGTTTATGGGAACACTTCCTGTGTCCTCATAAACCAAATCGCTTGAAAAACATACTAAATGGTGATTTTTTGCCAATTAAAAAATGCCAACAGTTTTCTGTGAGGGTTAGGTTTAGGGGATGGAATATACAGTTTGTACAGTATAAAAAACATTAGTCCTCATAAACCACATATGCAAGTATGTGTGTGTGTGCGTGCGCGTCTATGACAGTTAAATGCATTTTTAAGACATCACAATATGTCCGGACTGACAAAGCTGTGTCTGTAAATGTGTAAAATCTATAAATCTTCTCTGTTTGTGTATGTGTGTGTGTCTGTATATGTGAAAGGTAATCGGTTACATTATATAGCCCTTTAGCAGTTTGTTTCCTGGGGGAATATCTGAGAAGTTGAGTCTTGTTATTGAGGGGTCGTGATTGCAGTAAGGCTTCAGTGGCTCTGTTTGACCTACACTATATACTTATACACAGGAGTCTACTTCCTGCTTTAGGGCACGGAGCAGTATATTGAGTATTGACTATATGTCAGGAATGTGCTCACTCTTGCCAAATATTCTCCCAATAAAGATGTGTGAGGTAAAGAGTTTGGACATAGGCTAAGAATGCCTTCAAAATCAATAATGTTCCACCTTGTGCTTTGGTGGATTTGACATGTACAGTTTTGACAGTAAATGTTTTGGTGGTTAATTAAATTTACAATGTTATTGTACTTGATTGTATGACTTTGTCCTGTTTACAGTCTTTGCTGTGTATTATAATACAAAATACAGTGCCCTAAGCTAAAAAGATGGTTCTGTGGTTTAAACCTCATCAGCTCAAACATCAAAAGAAAACAAGCAATCAGCACTCTTTAGAAATGTGTCCATTTCTCAAAGGGTCCACTTGGGGCCAGGTTAAGAGATATCATTTTCACTCTAATAGTCGTCTGGATTGAGTGAGTTTTGACTGAATTATCGGCCCACTAGCAGCTAAAAGAAAGGAAGAAAGCGAGGCAGAGAGAAAGGGGGTGAGGGAGAGGAGAGCAGAAGGCTTTGAACCTGCCGCAAGGTCTGGCCCTCTCAGCCACTCAGACGATAAGAATCCTTAGCTTGACTGAGGGAGTGGTATTTCTTTCATCTCTCTCTCTCCCTCTCTTTCTCTCTTTCTGTCTCTCTGTGCCCGGGGTGATTGTGTCACTCGTTCTGTTATCGTAGGTGACTGTGTTGAATCATCATGCTTATTTGTACCTGACACCCGATCCGCAAATAAAGCAGCTTTGGAAATGGGCTTTAAAGCGAGAGGGACATTCCTGAGTATGGCCAGAGGGCAGAATCCCAAACCCAGAGGCTCAGTTGAGCCTAGCAAGCAATAAGGGTCATGACCTTGGTGTGTGAGAGAACACTTCCACTTATAACAAAAGTATTTTTATGAAGTGGGGCATTTTTTGTTTTTATTATTTTTGTGTATTGCATTCATACAGTATATCCACCCTTCCTGAAAGTAAATTTTTGCCAACATACAGGCTGCGATTTCTTTTGATCAAATAAGTTATATTTTATTCCATACATGTTTGACAGAGGTTCTGTTACAGTTCATAACAATTTCCCATAGCTCTTTGAAGAAACCCTGATACCTTACTTTACATTATGTGTCTAACATATATATAACTGGTTATTGTTATTGTTTAATATACATGCCATTACACTCAATGACCAAACATTTTACTCCACATTACAGAAAAATTCTGTTTCAGTTTGATTGTCTAAGAGTCACAATGGTCATATTATCACAATTAAATCACATTTGTACCTACTCCAAAGCAAGTGTGGAGATGAATCACAATGAATAGTTTGAGTGCCAGAAGTAGTTAAAGTTGTGTAATCGGGCAAAGCAGCATGACATAAAAGAAATAATTACCAGCTGATCACGTAACATTTAAGCATACAATATATTTACATTTAGTCATTTAGCTGACGCTTTTCTCACTCCCGTTCACTGTTTCGCTGTTGTATGTGGTCTGTGTCTTTCTCTCTTTCTCTCCCACCTAGATTGTTCCATTGCTAGAGGAAAAGAGAAATCACATTTCCATCAAGTTAAATTGGGCTGGGCAGTGTTATCAGTAGGGGAGGGGTCGGCCGTGACAGGAGCCTCTCTGGAGTGATTAATAGCTGCTGGGCTGAGGCCAGACTTTTTCTGCCTGCAATGAGGAGCTGGCTGTAGGGCAGGCCTGATAAGCACTGCTCTTATTACCTCACAGAAGCTTTGAGTGGGCTACTTTAGCTTTAGAAGAGAGGGGGGCTGTGACACAATAGTTCACTGTAAGACTAATTGTAACATTCCATATTTACCTCATGAATGGTCAGATCTGCACAGTTTAATGGTCCGCAGCAGCGCTCTATCTTTAGAGACATTTATATGCCCTTACGGAGGATTTCTTAATGAATGCTGTACTGCTACACCATTGTATACTTTAGTGGATGTTTGTTCAATACAGTGTGTATAGGGTTGCCACCTTTAATATGGTAGATTAAGAGACATTGGTAACGGTCAATTCTTAATCTACCTAGTTATTCACAATGCCAGTCTGGACAAACAAACCCTCTGGAGACACATTTGGTGCTGTTTAAGTGATTGTTTTACCTCCTTGGGGTAATTCCTGGGATTGCTGAAAGCACCTGCCTGCCACAGTTTTGTCAGTTTGTTGTAGATTGTCATTTTTCAAAAATTGACAGTACAGTAAGTTTAGAGGAGCTGCTGCACATTAAAAATAGAGCAACAGCTACGGTTTATATGTTTTCTGAAGTAGGAGTTGTTGGTGGAGCTAATGTGATAATATTGACAAGAAAGAGAAACAATCTGGCTTCAAGATAATCCTTCAAATATGCGAACCGTACCAGCATTTACAACAATCAGCAAATCAAATTTCTATATAGGAGTATCAGTCATGCTGCATGATTACACATAA
>JAZGTJ010000924.1:48651-71990 GCA_036877575.1 Botia almorhae
TATTCAATGTTGTGGTTTATCAGGTTTTTGTTAAAAGGAGCATAAAAACAAATGCTATATTATGGCATTTGAAGTCAATATGTATTATAAAATCAATCTAGATGGGGATACAGCCATCCGTCTAATTAGAGGAGGTGACTGGAGATTGATTTTTAATTGCAAAAGTAATTACATGGGGCAGATAGCCAGTGACGTTTGATTATCTCTGTGATTGATTAAAAGGCCTTGCAAGGGGAGTGGACTGGCAGGCTGCAGGATCTAGACAAAAAGAGAAAATTAAAAAAGTTGTCCCGTTTGTAATCACACATTTCAAGGGTGAAATTACAAAGCTAAACATCCCCCACGAGATCAGAATCTGTTACAATGCGTGCAGACAGGCACTCACACATCACAAAACATATTGTCTTTCTGCTCACAACATTTTATCCCTCTCAATGAGCATAGAATACGAATAACACCTTTAAAAACCAACAGATTACTCGTCTACACACAGCCGGATTCATCCGCCTAAAAGCCTCATCAGAGTATGTGAGGGAGACAGAACGAGAGAGAGAGACAGAGATGGAGAGAGATGTTGAAAGATATGTCTTATCTCTCTGTGTGATTTTAGCTTCCCTCAGTTCCATCTTCACTGTCATCACTGAGCAATAGGTGTCTTCACCTGCCAATTGTAGTGCTCTGTGTGATAAGCGACCCTAGCAAATAAACATATGAGTGAACATCTTATCATTCAAACTGTCAGGAAACCCCCGCAGAATAGGTTACTCATCTTTATTTATCTGATTTGTCACTCTTCAGAGAGACTGACTGAGGCTGGTGACTAGTCAGACTCATAAAGAGATGTTTAACCACTGGGGATCCTGCTCTGTTAGTGTTATCTTGCTTTATGACTGCGGGTTTGCTATGCATGTGAGGCTCCGCCCCCATTTAAATAAGATCATGTTGGATATAGGACTAGGAAAAACCTCTGTGTTTGTGTGCTTTAACCTCTCTCTCTCTCTCTCTCTCTCTCACACACACACACACACACACTCTCTTTCTTTCTCTCTTTCTTTGTCTTTTGTAATCACCTCCTTTTAATTTTAAACCACTCAACCCTACCTGTCCTTAATAAGCCCTTTAGTCACTGCAGTCACACATACATGCACACCACTGTATTCACGGTTCCAGCCCTCCTAATGTGCCGATACATTTATTTCTCTCTGTAAGACATGCCTATAAATTACACCTTGTTGAGGTGTGGTTTAGTGTGGACTGTGGAACTGGCTCTGTCACTTGAGTGAGAGGTTTGAGTCTTTAAGCTCTGAGTCAGGGCACCGTTTATGGGTTTAATTTACAAGAACTTGCCTAGGGGATACCTCCATCCTTTATGAAGTGGTATTAGGGGGGCTATTTAGTTGTCATGGTAGAGATGTGCACGGTATGGTGCAGAAGAGGAGAAACCAGCAGGAAAGATGAAAGCGATAGTGTGAGAGAGAGTGTGGGTAAAGGAGGGACTAGGGAAAAAGAGATTTCAAATGAATATGACTGTCCTTTTAACTGAATGCTTTCTGTAGGCACAATGTTTGAAGTATAGAAAGAAGGAAAGAGAGAGAGTGTGTGAGGGAGAGTATAAGAAATAGACAGACCCCCTTCCTAATATCATGCCCCCTTCTGAATGTCCTTAGTCTGTATTGGCTTAAACAGAAGTAACCTGGGGTCAATGCTGCCTCTATGACTTCTATAGCTGTGCTAAGAGGGACCTCCCTACCACTCCAAAAACCAAGAAAGAAAGAAAGAGCAAAAGAGGAAAAGACAGTAGTGAGAGAGGGGAAATCATCACAAATATGCCTCTCAGCACTGGCCACGGCAGCAGGCTCACCAGGCAAACACAAAGCAGCAGCACTTATTAAATTTCCATGAAGTTTACCGAATTTACAGAGCAGCGGGGTTAACCAGGCGGAGAGCCTGTGACCAGTGCCTGTAGTAAAATACACACACAGACTTCACAGTGTCACCTTGCTGGTCCTGAAACACATTAATTCCCTGGAGGTCCTGCAACAAGATATCAGAGAACAGAAATAACAGCCAGGCTCAATAAACATCTTATAAAGAATATATTTATTTATTAATACACAAATATACTGAAAGAGTGTGAAATTTGTTTAACAGTCTGACAAAATATTACATAGATATGGACAAAAGTCACTTGTTTTAGAGTGTATAAATGAGCCCAAACAAAGTCTACACCAACAGAACTGCAGAATTAAAATGCCATTCAAAATGTCCTACATGTCCATTGATTTTTTGTTATAATTTGTTATAACATGGCTTAATTGATGGTGCTTTCCACTGGTAAACATTCTGCTAAAATAATTCCACAAAATTTCCTCCCAACTCATGAAAATCGACGAAAAACCTCTAATGTAAAAAGGCAAACCTTTAAAAATGCAAATAAAAATACTTTGAATGCTATTAATGCAGCAGGCTGCATTTGTTTAGCTATAAACAGGTAGATCAGAGCTCATAACTCTTTTCACAGCTGTGATGGATCTGTCTCAGCTCTCTGAAGTCATGTGTCATTTCTCAATACTACCTGCACAATGTATTCAGATCAGCTCGGTGTGAAATATACTCTCCTCCAGCCGCAGCTATAGAGCATGACAGCTCATTTACACAGAACACACTGGATCACTCTCTGTCCATGGCCTATGAAAAGCAGGATTAATTGCATAATTCTGGGCTGACTGTCGCAGATAGCTGATAATGATGTGTGTGAGGCGTCCAGTTGAATCACGGCAGTGAGGCCCCTGCCAGCAGCCTGTTGGATGGGACTCAGTTGTTGTTCATCTCCCTAATGAGAAATTTCGGGGAAAAGACGAAGTGACCTCTAGACACCCAATTGGTCACCACCAGCGAATCCTATCCGCTAACGGAAAGCTAAAGGAACTGTCATTTTTACCACATACCCTGCAATGGCCTGCCAACTGACCACATCGCTATAAAGGTTCATTTTTCAAGGTTGCAATTGGCGACTCTCAGGCAAACTGAGAGCCTGGCTGAGAAACAATATTGTCAGTTTTGAGAGTATCCTGTATGGCAGGATCGTTCTCCGGGACGGGCGCCACTGGCCACTGACCCTGCAGAGCACATGTTGAATGTAGCTATTATCTTGTCTTCAGTTCTAAGCCCAGCAGATTAGCACACACATCATGCAATTCTGCTTGTCTGCTTCTTGGCACATCTAAATTCACAGAAAGAAGCCTCCCCGTCTTTCCCCCTCTTTACTCGGCCTAGCAACCAGAGTGAGGGTTCTTGTGTGCTTGTGTATGCCCTGTTTTTCTGCCAGTAGGTCCATTTTATCGGCCATCAGAGAGACTGGTTGTGAAAAAGAGGGGGGCTTTAAAGTGTAAACCACATGAAAAAACAAAGGGCTTAGGCAAATCAGATAGCTTCAACAACAACAAACACACAGCCACTAATCTGCTTAGGGAAATTAATGAACAGGGGAAGACACCCCAACATCCGCATCTCTCACTCCTGCAAATGGATGGAGGGAGGGATGGATAACGATCCCGCAACCGCCGGGAGGAGTTAGCGCAGTGGATCAGGCGGAAGGTGAGAATGCTGATGTTTATGTGCATGTGTGTGAGTGGAGGGTGGGATTAGTGGCAAGCTCCCACCAGAATCAAACAGGACTCTGCCAAAGGCATCTCTTCCCTCCCAGCCCAAACTTCAAAAACTCCACCCTAAGCTGGAAGTAGGTGTCTGTAATCCACTCTGCGGAGGAAAATCTATGCGGCAGGCGCACTGCTCATCCTTTCATCCTCACGCACGTACGTTCTTGCTCACTTTTCTGTTCTCACTCTGCTGCTTGTCATGGGAACATAAACTTTTGCACTGTGCCCTCACTGGGATCTCAGAACACATAACTCTGATGATTTCATTAAGAACAGCTGGGCATGGCACATTATATAGCGTAAAAAATTACCAGAACTCATGATACTTAAGTTCTATTATCGTAATAGCTGATATTTGCAATAACAATGTGATGTGCAATAACACAGTGCTGTTTTTATATCCAATATTGCTTAACTCAAACTAACACAAGATTAGAAAATTTGCAACAATTACAAACACATTATTAATCAATACAATCAACTGTAGTTTTATGGATGAAATCAGTTAAAGGTTGCTGACAAAATAATACATGTTATGATCTACAACACTTTCTAAGCACGTATTAACGACTCCTCTTCAAATTAAATATTAGATAGCAAAACATGTTTACATGTAAACATCTTTAAATTATGATGTTTTCACACAGATCTGTCTCCGCTCATCTCACACTTGTCCTCATTGAGAGCGAGGTGGATCAATGGCTTATTAAATTGCTCAATGGTTGAGCAGGATGGAGGCTTACCATTCTCTGCTCCCCCATCTCATGACTTCCATCCCACTTGATGGAATTTCTTTTAACTATTATGCTCTTGTTTTATTTGAAGTCTTATACAATCGTATGTGGATTTTAAAGGCTACGATAAACTAAAGCTATATTTTGCATTAAATCGTTTCTATGTTGCCATCCCATGAGTTATTCCCAGTCATGTTTCATATTTATGTTACATAGCCAGAGGATGTTTATCCACAGAAACATGGGGACTGACACTCAGAAAGCTTTTAACAGAGGCTACTTACTAATTGCAGCGTCCCATGGAAGAGTAAGCAAAACCTAAAGCACTAATGTGTGTAATTATTCTGTAATCGCCTGGTAATTATAGTTCTAAAGCTAGCGCACCTCTCACCAGCCTGCGGGCAGGTGTATTCCATGCTTCCCCTAACTCTCGATCAGGAGACTAGATAGTTCTTGCATGGAGAAAAGGGATTAGTTTTCCACAGCAGTATTTATGAAGAATGTCTGGTACCCGGTTGTCAGATTTGTTGTGGTTTTGTTCATTTTTAGCAATTTCACACATTGAAAGCATAAACATGAACTACTGAGGAATTCCTGCATAAGAGGAAAGTGCTAGAAAGCTACAAACAGGTTAGCTGAATATAAAAGTAACCCAAAAGGTTAGGTTTAGGTAACCTAAAAATGTACCATCTACCATCAATAACTGGTTTTATTTAAATTCACATTATAATTTATTATAATTGAAGTAATCTGCCCTTAGTAGATTATAACAAATAAAAGTACATTTTTATTAATCAAATTAAAGGTCATTTTTAAGGTAACAAATGTCTTTTTATAGTGTGTCTAGTTGCAATAAGTCTCACCCTAAAACTGCTTTTAGTGGCTATTTGTGTCACTTCTGTGTGTGTATGTGTGTCCGTATGACGGGTCTTTGTGTGTGTGTCCTCTGGTGTTTAGGAGCTAAACTGCCGTGCTGTGCTGGTCTCATTAGTGAGCCCCCACTGGGGTCCTTCATGAAGACATATGGGCAGGGAGAGAGCCCTCTGCCAGGCTGCATCTTCAGAGCCTGTCAGCTAGTATCTCGGCCCAGCCTAATCCCTGCTTTAATTTACTCCAGTCCACCAGGCAAGCAGCAACCAACACCAGCCTCTGGGGTGCCTTCACTTCAGCCGCCGGTGACAAGGAATATGTAAAGGCCCAATTTCTCATCCGGCAGGGTGACACGACGCAGTTCCGCCTGGGAACGCACCCCCGGAATCCTGCCATCTCTTACCGTCAGTCATCCGGTCGCCTGGCCCTCGCTGAGTGCTCTACAGAGGACTTTTTATTAACATGTTGATCGTAGGAGCCATTAAAGTGGAAATAGTAGGGCTGGAAGGATGCGCTTATTGATTTGCAGAGTAAGAAAGCCAGAGGAGACTCACACTGGAACATTTTTTCTCTCTCTAACTTTCACTTGCTCTCTTTCTCTCTCAATTCTTTTAACTGCGACTTTGATACACTTATATGGAGTGAATCAAAAGTTGTTTCTTTTTCCTCTTTCCCCCTCTAAATCCAATTCGCTCCTTATTTTCCTCAATCTACTAATTTTCAGCAGGAATGTGCCGATAGGGAGCCACTGTTGACGGACTAAAGTAATTGCTATCAGCCTGCCATTAGACTCCGGGGGCTCCTCTCTCATTCTCTATCTCGCACTCTCTCTCTCACCCAACAGGGTTGAGCTTGGTCTTGCTTACAAATAAGACACTTAGGAGAGGAGAGGAATGCATTCCATGATGGATTGGATTTTTTACGGTCAGAGCAGCTCTCTGCTGCCTTTTCACTTGCTTTTTCATCCTCACTACTATTCTCAGTCCATCTCTCTCTCTCTCCGCGCTTTTCAGAGTATCATTTGCAATTTAATGCTCACCTGGGGTGAGCCCTGACAATAGCCTCCACCGTGAAATGCTCTCGGTCTTGGCCGCATGGCTAATGAAGTTGATGTTGAGCTATTTAGGTCATTGTCCCTCTACAATAACTACTTAATGCAGCTCAGAGGGAGTGGATTGTTGGAGCGGGTAAAGATTCTATTAAGTCCTTTCAAAAGCCCCCATTCCTCTGTCCCAGGAATACTGGACTGACTATTTCTAAGGTTGAATTTCACTTTGGGAAAGGTCTGTTTGGTAAAGCAATGTAATAATAAGGTGCAGTGCTGTTTAGAAAGGTCAGAGCAATCCACTGAATATGTGTTTATACCTATCTATCTATCTATCTATCTATCTAAATATATCTACCTATCTATCTATCTATCTATCTATCTATCTATCTATCTATATATATATATATATATATATATACTGTATATATATCCAATTGATACTTCAAAATCTGGTTCTGTTGAATGTTTTGAATGTTTTAATTTTTAGCTAAATAAATGCTTTCTAATAAGCAAACTGAATAAAATGTACTGAACTTGAGATTCTTGTAGTTCTTATTTCAAAAGTGTTTGTGTGTGTGCATGTGTGAAATGGGGGAGGTCTCTGTTGGACAGCACGAGTTATGAATACTGTGTTGTTGTGCTTGTGTTTAGCAAGCTGCTGGAGTTTTTAAACAAGCCCATATGGTGAAAGCTACTGAGAGAGGGAGAAAAGAGAGAGGGAGCTTGTGGGGTTAAGGGGGGCAACAGGACTGGGACAGCACCCAGGCAGTATAGAGAGGGATTGAGGAAGGGAGCTCTTAAGCCTCCTTTCAGAAGCAGAGAAAGCCCTCCATCTGGCCATGTCTTTACCCAGCCCAGCCTCAGCTCCACTCCCTGCAGGCTCACTGGCTCCTCTCAAGCAGAAGTAACTGCATCAATAGTGTAGAGCCTTTGCCACTCAAGAGTATTACATTTCTTTTCATGCTTGACTTAATCAAAAGTGGGGAAGTGAAATTTACACCTTTTTGATGTTCTTTTTCTCGCAACAGACTGAGAAGGACCATCTTAACCCGTTTGATCTTCACAAGCACCCCACTAAACGGCCCAATATGCCCAACAGACGGAAGCAGGCTGGCTGCCAGTAGCCCGGTTTAGAACGCGGGTCAGCCTAAGAGTGACCCATGTGGAGGAGCAGTCACCCCAAAGAACGCTCCAGAAGGTTCCCAAAGCTACGTGTATCTGGGCCAAGCTTCTGACTGATGATGTGGTGTCTTTCAGTAAGGGGCCAATTGTTTACAAACAGAAAATACACAATTTTTACATGTTCAAAGTCAGTGTGAAAGGCAATAACTAAATATCACAGTTTTGCATTGCGTGCCAGACATACACTAATTAACTTTCTCTTTTAACTTCCTTGTAACTGTTAGCATATGGTTCTAGGTGAGTATATCTAATTGTTTGGGTGACAGTGCCTAATCCCTGCCTGTGTTTGCTGTAATGTGTTGAGCTGTTTGGGTCTGAGATACAGAGAGAGGCTGTACGCATGCTGGTCTGCTCCTCGTATGGATGAGTTTGCTTCCAGTTGCTAGTGGCGCGACAGTTGCTCCAGGATCTCAGTTTTAATGAGTTGCCATTGCTTTGAGCCTTTAGCTCACACAAGGCTTACTGAGAGGCAGAGTCTGATTGGGGCCTACCGTTAGGCCCTGCCCCTGTGTCTGTGTAAGGGAGAGCGTATGACTTAGTGGGGATGAGCATCAGTGGCCCTTGCCATGTTAGCGTGTATATGTGAGCGTGTGTGTGTGGGTGCCACTGGGCCCTGCCGAGATCTGTTTACACCTCTTAATGAAGCCTGAGCCAGCGGAGAAGCTTGGCCCTTTCCCATCCATCCCCATCACTGCGAGATACATATGCACACATGCTCCTTCTCAGAAAAACACACAGTTTAAGCAGGTTTTATTTCCCCAGTCTCCTCACACAGACCACGGGTCATCCGCCCGACAGCTTTTTTTAGCCCCTCCTCGGTTAGCATCTCAGCACAGTTTTTGCTCTCACAGTTGTGGGCGAGATACACGCGTAAACAAGCCAAAAAATGTTGGCCTGCGATAATTAAATGCTTGCGCCACTGCAGAAAACAACTTTTTTGTGTGTTTCTGTTGAATTTAAATTACCATTAGGAGCGCGTCCGTTGCAAAGAGGGGGCGGAGAGGGGGGTTCTGGGGTGTCACTTTGTGTTTTGTTGAAAAGAAGGGGCCCCTGTCAAGGGTGCCAAAGCCCCGCAGAGGAACTTGTCTGGGATCGTGATGTCCCGACAGCTCCTCTCTGACAAGATACATAGTTTCCATTCACGGACATACGGCTTATTGGTTACTATAGTTTCACTAATGCTCAACTGAAGGCACTGCCTAATCTCCTCAGAATGGGTTAAAAGGGACCGATGTTTCAGGCCTTCAAAACCACATGTTGTGAGTCAAGGGAGCAGTAAGCACAAAGAGTGTCTCCTCTGGCTTTGATGTGCCATATCTGGGCTGGAGAGAGAAAGAGAAGAGAAAAGGGTAAGGAGCAGAGTTGGCCTCTACACACACGGGTTAGACAGAGGTTTACAATGGCCGTGGCTGAAGCAGGGGGTCACCAGGACAAAGGAAAGAGCGAGAGAGAATAGAAGTGAGAGAAAGAGAGAGAGATTGCACACTAATACTACTCACACGCGAAGGGCTTAGAGTTCTCAGTAGAGCAGAGGTACATTAAACAAGATTACATCTGACTGAGCATGTTTTCTTGCCCAACATGACACACACTCTTGCCTTCTCTTTTTCACACACACACACAGACACACAAACGTTTTCTCTCTCATACATTTTTTATTAGCACATTTTTATATTTGGCCCCACACACATACAAAAGAACCACATAACCCACATTTTAAACCTGTTTTTTATTGTTTGTTTGTATATAATTGTTTGTATATAATGTAACTGGTTAAGATTGTTATGGTTTTAGGGTAAGATTCAATATCAGAGTCTTATAGATATTTTGTATACTCTATGGTGCTTTCAGAGTATACAAAATATCTAATATTGCTCTGTATCTCACAGTCAGTTGACTACACCGCTAACTTAATATTAACTTCTAGTAGACTTAACAGTCTAGATAACGAGCATGAGTTTTCATGATTATCATATTATTACAGGGCAAACAGAAATTAAAGCAAATTGTCTGGCATTTTGTTCATATAAATCTTATATTTGTGGTACTAAACACATAATGTAGACTTGTGCAGAAACAAACAGTGAAAATATATTTCATTGTTTAATACCTATTCAGTGTTTCCTACTGTAGAGGTTACGTTCCTATTGCAGTTCAACATATTCTCCATCTACATGCAACATTGTTTAAATCCACAGAACACACACTCGGCTGGTCAAAAGGCGTGCTCTCTCTAACTTTCTCAGCAGCCAATGGTATGGCTTCCCTACTGATTGTGTGGTTTATGGCAGATTTTAAATCAATTAAGTATGTAATTTGTAACAACTGCTGGAGCTGGTTTAGACCCTAAACAATAGTGCTCGGATAACTGGCCTTTAGTATGCTCTCAATGGGCTTACATTGGACTGAATTAGCTCGCATATTAATGACCAGACACAGAGCTTCAGCCATTCACTCAGCCCAAATCTGCTTATGCAAATAGGCCATGAATTCAGTTCAAAGCTGTGTCTTTAAAAGACACGCCCCCTCCCCTCCATCTCTCTGCACAGGGCTTCCCCCCGAGGAGAAACTGACATGAGAAAAGTTAGAACACTTGTCCTCAACCCTCTCCCTCCATTTCTCTGTGTCTCCATGCATGGTTCAGCTATCTGTGGTCTGTGTGGGTATTGTTGAATTGGTCTATATGTGAATGTGAGGTCCTTGTGATGGGGGTGAAATTATTCAGCCAATTGTGACAGTGTGTTCCAAATGTGGTATTCAGCAGGGGGGGTACGTCGAGCCCAACCAAGTTCATGCCCCTGCTTGAGGGAGAGAGAAAGAGAAAAAGAAAATAGGCAAAAGAAAGAAAGAAATAGAGGCATGAGGGTTTGGCATCCCCCATACATTTGTTAAGGATCTGAAGTCTTTGTTCTCCCCAGGATGGGTTTAAAGGGCCCTGTCATATTGATGCGATTGAAATGATATCTTTGACCACAATAGCAGCTGTCTATTTCTAAGGACAACTCAAAGCTCTTTTGTTCCCTTTATTAGAAATGTTGTTTGCATACATGCACATATGCCGTATTAGAACAAGAGTAGTTGTAAGACATTTAGTTGTGAAATATGGAACATGATACAAAGCCATTACATACTCAAGAGTTATTACACCATTAGTCTTATGGAGATTATATAGAGAATAATTTTCCTTATGTTCTAATAACACTGCTACCATGGAGACCACTGGTTATTTATTATGGACATAAAGATCCACTGTACAATTATTTAAATAAATTCACTTGTACAACTGACTTCAATAATTATTCAAGAGTGTAGCGGCTACCTTTTTCTGTCTAGGTTTTCTCAAAAATTAAAAATTTAACATTTATATTAAATGCAAAAATGAAAATGATTTATTTATAACATATGTTAATGCAGGTCTAAGATGTAAATGTGAGAGGAAATGAAATCTTTCACATGAAATACTGTCCCCTTATGAACATAGTAGATTTTAAATAGTAATTGTCTTGCTGACTAATTACCTACAGATCAGTCTGTGCACTGAAGCGGTGACTAATGGTGAAACAAACATTTTTCAACTGTTTAAAAAAATATTCAGTGAGGGATTTTGAGGGGTTGTAGGATTTGTGGGATGATGAAGACGTATTTCATATTTACTATATACTTTGTCATCTTATTATACTATTTTCTTTTGTGGTTTGTGTGTGTGTATCAGTGTGCATCAGTGTATTCTGTGTTTGTGTTTGTGTGGTGGCTTACCTGTCTCACTGCTGGTGTACTTCTGTGCCCACACAAATGTGACTACAGCCTTGAAAACACAATGCTTTTCCTCTCTCTCACGCACTCCCTCTCATTGCTTTTTCTCTCATGTGTTTTCAACAACTATCTTTTTAAGTAACTAGCGAGCAAAAGATATACAGAGAGAGAGAGAGAGAGAGAGAGAGAGAATGCTTTAGTGGATGACAGGTCTTCCTTGGCCGTGAAATTCCCCCCGTGATAATTTGTCTTTGTGTTGACGGCCTGGTAGCTCCACGCGACATGGCTACAAAAGAAGGGGGGACGACCTGTACTCATCAGCCACCATTTCACTGCCCCTCTTGACACTCTGAGCCCTCAAACCCCCCTTCTGCAGAACCCCCCTTCACGTCACCTCTTCCCAGCAGGAGCTGTCGCTTCTTTGCAAGCATAACCAAATAATGGGGCTTGTCACTGGCCTTGTCCTTTGTGGTATTTTTTTGCAGTAAAAAATCCAAAGACTCCATTGTAGTCATTAAATTTCCCATCCTTTTCCACTCGTTCACTACAGTTTGTCTTATAGCCAGTGACAAGAGCAGGAATACAGACAATTGAAGTTCTGCTTACAATAGTTACACACTTTGTGTTTGTGTGTGCGCATGTGTGTTTAAGTTCATTGAGAAGACGAATATGTGTGTACATATTTATTTATTTGTCATTATGTTGGTGTTCAGTTTATATAATAAGTGTAGTGAATAATTTAAGTAGTAAAGCCAACGTGGATTTTTGCAATGTGGGAGGTCATTTTAAGCAGATAGATCTATTTTAAGTCATCCATCAAGCCCTTAGACAGCCATCCTAAGAGTGTGTCATTGTTTTGGTGCCATGTTGTCAGGTTAATTATTTGTTGTGTAATTAGGATATGTCAGAATATGTGACTAGTCCAGCCCCATTTGATGGAGAACTACAGGAAGTTGTCATATCGCAGACCAGACAGAAGAGTGACAAAGGCCCTTAATGACTGCTTATCACATTGTTTACAAGACCATCACAGGAATTAGGGAGTTCTAGTTTAAACCACTAAACAAGGTAAAAATACAATGATAAATTAGCTATGCTAAATTAAATTCTTTTTATTATGCAATTGCACATTTAACATTTCTGTACACATTTGGGATTAAGTTTATGTATATTATGTATATTTTGTGTGCGTGGGTGTGCACGTGTGTGTGTGTGTGTGTGTGTGTGTGTTTGTTGATGGAAGAAAGATATTACCCATTTTCATTATTTTGCCTCATTTCCCTGCAACAATACCTAAACAACCTTGTAAGCAGTAATCAGACAACTGATTGAGATTTATGTTTAGAGCAAGAAAACAATGGGCCAAGATAAAACAACTCTTATTATTGTATTATTTATGCAAACTTATAAGGTTTACAGTATTATTTAATAGTAAGTAAAACTAAAAACATATTAGATTTTTTGATGAATTTGTTCACAAACATGCTTCTGTGGGTTAAATGTATACTTTGTCATAATTTAAAACACACACTCATACGTTCTTTGCCTTGGTGATTCAACTAACCTAATGAATTTGTCAATTAATCAGCCTTGACCTTCCCCTGCTCTAAAGTGCTTGTTAATATAAGACAGTGATATCTTGACCTCTCTCAAGGGCCATTAGCACCATCTTCAGCCTGTAACATTAAATAAATACTCTCCTCTGACCATATTAAAACTGGAGATAAATCGTAATGCATCCTTCCGGATCTTTAATTTGCAATGTTTTACATTCGAATGGCCTGTAGGTGTGTTTGTGTGTATCATATACTGTGTGGTCAAATGTGTAGCCACACAGCGTCTGTGCTGCTAAACAAAAACATCTAGCCACAGAGCTCTTCTCCAGTGTTTTAATTCTAAAGTGAACTTCATTTAGAAACTTCTATACATAGTGTTTCTTATCTCCATCGCTGGAGGGAACAAAAATCATTTTCAGCGCGTGCAGAATGGACGCAGACGAGAAGAAAGATCACAGCGATCACGATGAGTCTCTGAGGCTCTGAGGCTCTGTGTTTATTCAGCTTCCTCTCTCAGGGCGAGCCATATCAGACACGAAGCATCTCTGCCGCCCGCCTGCCGTTTTACGCTTCCTCTTTACTTCATTTCACCCACTGCAACTTTTCATTCTCTGACAGATTGCAGGACCCCATTTAACCATTTTATTCATCTGTGCCTGCAGGCGGGGGGGAGCCGTTACAGTCAATAAAAACTGAAAAAGCTTGGCAGCAGCCTCTCTCTCTCACTTTCTCTCTCTGTTGAGTCTGAAATGAGGGAATGTTATGATTGGTTAATGGTTTCCCAGGCTGTCGTGGTTCAGGGAGAATTAAATACTGCATCTGCTTTCCAAGGCGTTAATCTCTGAGTCTCACATTCCGTCTGTTCCGATGTGCACACAGGAGATAATGTTTAAAAGGACCTGGGAAGAGCCAAGCAGGCCGCCCCGATATTGCCTCTATAATTACATAATTAACTTTTTGTCTCTAATCGTTATGGAGGTAATGGTGCTGCTAAAACAGGGCTCCTGCCACGCACAGAAAACCAAATCAAAAATCAATAATCCATAGAATGCCATTAGAAGTCTGGGAGGAATCACAAGGGAGCAGTGTTTGCTTTTCTTTGCTCTCTTTCTCACTTCTCATCCTCATTTGAGCACGTACTCTTATCTCCAGAGAAGAACATCAACATCTGGGGCTGCAAGACAGAGAAGCAGCAGCCAGGTGCGGAGAGAAAGGGAGAGTGAGAGAGATGGTGGGTAAAACGGAGGCCGCAAACGCAGCAATAAATTACCTCTGGCCTCTCTTGCCGCCCATTGTCGGCCGATTGACCTGCTGCAAATGAATTCCATTTTTCCTCTGGTCCCTCCTTACTTCTAATTTACATTGTGATCATATACGTCTGAAAAATGATATCGTAAAAAAGATGAATGTATTAATTACCTCCTCTGTTATCTTCCCTTCCCCCTCCTTCTGTTCCTCTGATCCTGGAGGCCGAACAGTGTGTAAGTATGTCACTTATTTCATTGTGACAGCTGTAATGTATTCACAAAAGTGCATCATAAATACAGAGGGCTCGGGCTGGTCACCCTTACGCCTGCTTCACACACTTCCGTCCCTCTCTCTCTCTCTCCCTCTCACACACACAGTCTACAAACATTTCCTTAAGTCAAATTACCCCTTTTGGAGTCAGACAGAAATGAGGTTCTTGACCTGGTCAGTGAGGCGTATATATATTTCAATTCTATTTTCATGTATGGGAGAGGTGTGAGAGGCAACGGGGCTTTAAGAGTCTAAACACACCCTTGACTGAACCTGTGTGCATATTACGAGAAAGGCTGTCGTGCGAGAGAGTGATGATTATCTCAGGGCTTCAGATTCAGATGAAGGATGGCGGTTTTACTGATTTTAAAGAGAGACGTACATCACTGTTCACATTCATGGGGACCGAGAAGTGATCGTTCAGTAAATGCAGACCTGCTGAAATGCTTTGCAGCATTTCACTCTGCATCCTGGAAGTGTTTTCTTTTCTGAACTGGTCACAATCTGTGACAACTGTGCTTCCACACTTTAGGGTAAGTAAAGGTAAAGCAAGACACTTCCTTGCCATTGACGTTGTTATGATAGCAATGGTTCATCAATCTTATCCTATGCTAGTTTATGAGCTTCAGCAAGGCAGGTTTATTTATATGTCTTATTTTATAAGACATAATAAGGAGAAAAAATGAAAGATACATGACAGCCACTGAAAGCCAATTTTAAAATAATTTAGGAACATTCAAATAAAAATAAATGCTAAAATATACTAGTGGGTAAAAAAGAAAATAAAAAGCTTAAAAATAGATAAAAACAAATGTAAAGTTTACATAAAGGGGCATAACCTAAGGGAAAAAGAATGTAGTGCAATCATTATAGCTAATGCTTAGGTAATGGTGATATTTAGTAATGGACAACTAAAGAACATAATGATAAATAGTTGAATCATCTTTACCTGTAATCATCTTAACTCTTTTCAATGTTTCATTCAAGCATCATCTGCCTTCTGCATTAAGCCAAGCACAGATACCAAAGGCTTATTTGCATCTGTTTGAAACTGACACCAGTTCAGTGGGTTCCGAATGAGATAACCATACTATCATAGCACGTGGCCAACAGATGTTTGTCTTCAGCAGAGTGTATCTGGAGTTTTGGGGTATATGTGGCAGTGTTGAAGAGAATAAAAGTTGCTCAAACTTGTGACTTTCTGAAGTCTTTTCAATCAGTTTCTCTTCACACCAGCTGATTCTTGTATCTCTGGAATTGTATTTTAAGTATGTCTATTTAGATTTTTAGTTGTTTATTAGAATCTGGACATTTCAAATACAATGAGACGTTCTGCAAAGTGGCTGACGCATGCCCTCCACCACGATCCTCTGTGATTTTTGAACACTGTTACTCTACCTTTGAGGCTCCACTGATACTGAACTCTGTCTTCATCCATCCTCCAAGGGACTGAGCCTGTCCTATCTCCCCAGGGGAGGACACCTGGCCTGGGCCGAGGAGGGTGTGGATTGAGGGATGTGTGGTGATTAATGCAGGCTGTTTAGGGTGCTGTCAGGGTGGGGGGAAAGGGTGCAGAGCCTGGGCCTGATGGATGAGGACTGAAGCACAGGCTGATAAGACATGGCCCATGAATCTGTTCCACATCAACACTCACTTTGATCACCGACAGAATCCCAGAGACAGGTCTATACATCTGTCCAAACAGAAAACACACACAAAATACATATACTCGGATTGTCTCTCTGGCTATGAGAATTCTGTGTTTTACTAAACTTTATTGCATCTTTTTAATCTCTTTGTTCTGCTAGTTCACACATATTTAGTGACAATAATGAAATGAGAGTTCGAGATAGATGTAGAGAAAGAGAGTGAGAGAGGCTGTATTTGAGTTGTGTGTGAACCATGGCAGTGCGCTTTGGTCAGTGCCAGATTCAGCAGATAAGAGATGATCCATGAAAACTGATAGGTTCACTGACAGCAGGGCAGGGGCCTTGGCCTCCACCAAGAGGAGGCATTACAGGGGCCCACGCAGCTGTCAGGACCAAATCGTCTTACACATTCATATACACACACACCTGCAATGTCTGCCATGTAGTTACTCTCGAGTCTCCAAACAGTCTGAAGTCCCCCACATCCCCCATTTCACTCACTCAGTCACCAAACACCACACACTTGTGTGTTTTAGAAGTTTCTCAGCTAAAATTTAAATTAAGTTTGTCTTGTTTGTATCTCTTCAACTCATGTTCCACTGTATAGTAAATGTACCACATCAGAAACGCAATTTAATACTCTCAGTTTTGGACATTGAAAATACCTGCATTTGTTTTTAAAAAGCTTTTGTCAGGTCAGTTATGGCTTCTCTCAGATTAGTTCCTACGCAGCAAGTCTTTGTAAAAGTTACGTTTTACAACATTGAAAATGTTGGATGTAAAATAATAAATAAAGCAGTTATCACGGCTTTTGAGGTGGAATATCTTCACTTAAGCTTTTAAATTGGTTTTCGTTAAGAAGTCACTTTACTCTGAATTTCACGTTACGCCTATTATGACTGATTCATCAAAACGTTTCAGATGAGGAGTACACATTGAAAATGACAGTCTTAATCCTGGGCATATAAAGAAATCCTTCCCTGCCTTAATTTGTGTGCAGGGAAAAGCAGTTGATTTTCAATTCTCTGTGTGGACTGATATGAAGAATGCAGAAAAGACTCTCGCTGTTAAACAGAGATTCCTATATGTTCACCTCCTGAAGAACAGCAAAATGTTCTTTTCTAATTTCGTAAGCTCTAAAGAAATGACTGCTCATGCTAAAGAGAAAGAGACAAAAGTTGAGAGCGGAAAAGTCCCTGAGGGAAAAGGAGAAAGGAATAATAAGCTATTTAATTTACACTTTAAATTATTTCATGCTGAACAGATACACTGTGGGTCCTTACTGGTATTTAAATGATTACCAAATTATATTAATCCTTTTTCAGAGAACATTTTCCAGCTGCAGATTTGCAGCTCTAAATGAGGACATCTTTAAAGTCAAATTACAGAGGCGTAACATTCAGAATTTCATTTACTGTTCTATTTATCCACAATTAAGGCTTTTCTGTGATTAATTGTAGACTCCTTTAGATGTTTAAGTTTTCTAAAATAAAACATTCAGCACTTGAAAATAAATGCCCTTGTTAAAATATTAATAACATTGAATGTCAGTCAAAATTAAGGTTGGATTGTTAACTCAAATCTTAATGTTGCATGAGATCTTGGGTTTTAGAGCATTAAGCTGCACAGGTGGATTTATTTGAGAAGGTTGTCTGTTCTGGCCCTGATCTCATTAGATCTTTTCAGCTCCTCTGTCTCTCTCAGGTTCACATCTCTGGTGTTTGCCACAATGATCTGACTTTAAAATAAAAGTGTATCAGTTGGAGAGCTGTGACCTTTTAATGAAAATGTCAGAGTTCCTGTTCCTGTGAGAATCTCAGCCGCGTGTTTCACTGGCCTAGCATTACCTCAATGGACAGACAGATAGAGACCACAACCAGAGCTAATGACACCTTTTTTGCACTGCAGGTATTTATATAATTTATTTATATAGTGTGCAGTGGAGCTTCAGTTAAATAAAAAAACAAACAAGGAAACATTTTAATAATTTTGTTTGAGAAAGCTGCCATAACACTATAAAGCATGCCATGTAGTGTTGGGTGTCTGACTGAGAGAGAGAGTGAGAGATATTGTGATTGTATCTTACACTTGTTGACTGCACTATTACAAACATTGATGCAAAACCTCTATACATTTGACCCCTGTGGACATATCTGACATGGAGAAGAGGCCTGGTTTTGCAGAACAAATGCATGCTGTAATTTTGCATTTAGATTTAATTGACCGTCTAAGTGTCAGTGATAAGGTTTGCTTTGAAAGAGCGACAGCTCAGTGTGGCCTGTGTTGATAGCTTTCAGATCAAAGCGTGTCTCAGCATCTCTAATATGCGGTACACTTCCACTGACAGCATTTTACAGTAGCACAACCGCACATTGCCGCTCACATTAATCAAATCACGCTATTCAGATTATTCTAATGCGCTTGGACTTCTGTTTCCCTCACTTAAGACATGCCAGGCTAAAACGGCAGCCTGTTTAGAGGCTGACATTTTAAAGACAAGCAAGGGACATGGAGACAAATGTTAAAAAGAGGAAGAGGAAAACGAATTTGTGCATGCATGGAAAAAAAACTGTGTTAATGCTCGCATTAATGACTAATGCGTCTCAGCAGATGCCTCTGTCAGACATGAATGTGATAAAAACTGTGATTCCTGTAAGCATGCAAAATGAAACCCAACTGCTGTTAATGTGCAGTCACAGAATTACAGACTCCAGAGTGTAGGAGACTGAAAGACAGGCCAGACTGCAGCAATTTAGCCATGTCTGCTCAGTGTCTTATAAAGCAAGGGGAATTATGGGTAATGAAGGCTAATCACAATCAACAAATCCATGTGATATTATCTGACTATTCAGTATGTGGAAGAAATGTCTCATCTGTCAAAACTGAAATGTATTAAAAAGATCTTGATAAACAAGGCGGTGTATGTGTATACAATAGTTTTAATATGTGTTGATCTGTTATTGATGCTATTTACTGTGTCACTGGTTCAAGTTTGGGACAATATATACATACAATTAATCTCACCAAGGCTTACAACATCATGTTACTCTTTCAGCCCACATGTTGTACATTTATTTATGAGAGTTTAGCCCTCTGCTATCATCATGTCTCACTGACAGGCCCAGACAGTTGTCACCAACTACTAAAGGCCAAAAGGTCATAGTCCCTATTCATTTGTAATTGGGCCATAAAAAATAATATTCATATTGTGACAGAATGAAGATGGGACACTGTCATAGTGAATTTGAGGGAATGTCAAGTGCAATACAAGTACAATAGTGAGAGGTCAACCACCTACCCCCATACTCCCCAGATCACTCTCTATCTCTCACCACACACACACAGACACACTTCACACACATTTCAAATGTACAATGTTGAGACGCTATGAAATTTAAATATTCCAAAAACTAGCTTCTGACAAACATAAGCATGGTTAATATTTATGTTGAACTTTACAGCCCCAATTACATTACTGTCTCTATTGGCCAGTCTGTGCATACAGGGTGCATTGGTGTGAAGGGCTGACAGTGTATAATTTACCATTTGTCCAGGTCAGCGTGTAAAATCAAACACATAGGCTCTGACAGGCCGGAGGCCCCTGTGGAGGCCTTGCTGAAACTCAATGAAATCCTCTATGCTGTAGCACACAGCTGCAGTACTACACATACTACTCTGACCTGTACTGGTCTCTCCAACCAGTCATAACAAAAGGACTAACATAAGACAGAGAGAAAGATCATTACACTTCATTACACTAACTTTCTGTTTCAAGGTTTAATGGTATTAAGAGCCAACAGTAAGCAAAAAAGGTCCAACATGAACAAACATACCACATGGTACAGTAAGGAGCAGATAAAAATACACAAGGTTAATATAATAATTTTAAAGAACAGGGAAAAGCAGCAAACAACGATGCTTCACTTCTGTTTTTTACATTAACGTCTGGGTGAATTTTGAAATCTAAACCAGCTGACCTTCTTCTTATTTTCAGTAATAATTATGCTAAGGTTTTCTCTTTGGTGTATGAGGCAAAATGTGAGCAGGATGAGTTGTAGTCAGGGCCTTCATCATCAGCTGAACACGCCCACAGGTCTCTTCAGTGTAGAAACCAGCAAAAAAACAAGCATACAAGATAACAGCCATACCAAAGGAACCGCCAGACAGACTTACAGTAAAACAAAAAGGAGGCTGAATAAAATGGGAAAACAACACTATTAACAATTGACGTCAACAATTGACGTTTTCCTATTCTTCTATAGATAGAACCAAATATAAAAAAACAAACAAACAAACAACTTCCTTGTCCCCCCACGTATTATAGCTCCCTGATATCCAAATCAATTAATCAATAAATAAAATCCTTTATGATAAACTACATTAACAAATATTAGTTCCATAATGTTGCTAACTGTTTAAATGCATAAAAAAGCACAATAAAGTATAACCCTGTCAATGCTTTAGATTAAAAATATTATAAAGTGTTCCAATTAGCTCACAAAAACAAACTATAATAATAGCATAAATATATTTTAATAGCTAAACCATTTAATAAATAATTGTGAAACCAACTAAATATTGCACTGACTAAATAAATCCCTGACTAATTTTAGAAGTACTACTGTACAGTTCCTCCTAATTATGGCCCCGCAGAGAGCAAGCCGGTCAGCGGGGGAACCCCACCCGCAATTGCAGGGGTCTGGGGGAACGAGACTTGCGTCATGCCCCGTGTGTCCAGGGCCGAGACCCAGGGGAGAGAGACACATATCCTCTATATAGACAATAGAGCTGGAACACTGTCAGGAGGACTCACAGCAGGACTGTACCAGACAGTGTATATGTGTGTGTGCACACATCAAATTCTCTTTGTTTTACTGTATATTAGTGCAACTGGTGTGTGTATGCGTGTGTACGCTTGGACATAGTGGGCAGGAAACCCTAACAGTGAGGCCTGTTACCCCCTGCTTGCACTGACAGGATACACAATCTGCCAAGCCCGCACAGTAGGTGAGCCGCCATTATGCTAAAGCTAGGAAATACAGACACACACGTTCCAAAAAGTGACCACCCTTCAGAGAGCTTATGCTGAAGCATGTGCTATGGTAATGAATGTACACAAAGCACGGCCATTTTAAGGAAAAAAAGCATTTATATAGGTACAATAACTGAAAAATATGATTTAGTGCATATTAAATCATATTGTAAGGTGTGTGTGTGACACTGACTATAGCCTCTGTGGCTTTTGCAAGGCAACTTAAGATAAGAGCTCCCTGACTGTCTCAAACACAATGCCCACTGTGGCAGAGGAAAAGGGAGGGGAGAAAAGAGTCTTTTAAACACACCATGTCTGCTGTTGTCAGCACAAGTTCAACATGATTAGATAAAAGACTGTTTTTACTCACTTTGTGTACCAGTGTGGATACGCTTCTAGAGATATGACGGCTAGAGTAGAGGAAGCTTGCTCTAGGAAACGTACTGTTGTGCTGTCCAGGGTATTTAAAGAAGTTCACCTCAGATTTGTATGAATTGTATATGTTAGGTGGTTCGTTCACTCAAAAATAAACGCTGCTGGCATTACTTAGCCTTAGATTGTTTTTAAGCCCCTTTAGTTCTTCTGTGAAACACAGACAGAAGTCAGGGAGAATGTTCTGTAAGAAAAATGAAAAGAGAAATGTAAGAAAATGTTTAGGATGTTTCCAATTTAATGCATGTTTTCAGATTTGAAAGTTACAGGATTGAAAGCTGTGAAGTATTTTGCGTACATTGTGTGTGTGTGAGAGAGAGAGAGGGAAAGAGAATAAGAGATCGAGTGAGAGAGAGAGAGGGAGACAGAGGGTATGTGGTGCCCCGCAATAGAACAGCTGCTGCTGGCTGTTGACAGACAGTGTGTCCCTCAGACAGAAGAGCTTGTACTTGTTGTGTTAACACTAACCCTACACAATAATCTGGCCCTTGTAAAGCAGGTATCGCCCGCACAATAACATCATTGTCAAACATGCTAATGAACATGGGGAGGGGCCCTGAATAAATTTAGATGGGAGAGAGAGAGAGAAGGGAGGGAGGGAATGAGGTAGTGAGGGAGGGAGAAGGAGATGGAAGGAGGGAGGAACAGAGTGTGAAAGAGGGAGAGAGGGAGCGAGGGAGGGGGTTGAAGGGCATTGTGGGTTGTTGTTTCGCATCAATGAACACTGGAGAGTTGTCTTATATCCTCACAATACAAATTAGCTTCAGCCAAAGAGAGCAGGAGACTAAAGCAGGCGACAAATGAGAAGTTTTAAATCGCCCGCACAATAGTTTGCTCTGTGCAAGCACTTCTCTGCTCGCACACACACACTTCAACACTAAAACGGGGCAGGAGAGAAAATGGCAGTGTTGGTCTTTCTCTAATGAAGCAAGCCAAGATTCAAGTCAATAGAGCAATTCATTAACAAATCAAAGTCCCAGGGGTGTGAGTGTGTTTGAGGGAGTCCTCCTCCAGATCGGCTGTCCATATGCCTGGGGTCAGAGTGCCCTCCCGCTTCACACACACACCATTCAATATACACACACAAAACCGTTAGGGTTGCCCGTTATCTGTCGACTTTAACACAAACACAACAGAATTTCCATATGGTCCATGAAAATAGATACGCTGCGGTTTGCTTTAACTTCCCACGACCCTTCACTAAACACACACACATATAAATGCCCCTGACGCCATGTAGAGTGCTGTTAGTCATAAATGAGAGGGAGGGATATTTGCTGACATGTCACCTCCGGTTGTAACACTCTAGCTGTCACCTCAATTTGTGACAGTTTACGGGTTTTACTCATTGAACGTCATTTATATATTTTTTTCTACCCTATCAGGGCCTGTCTTTACCTGAAGAAACATATTTTATATTCTCATGCTCTATCTTTAATTTTTTTCTCTACTTTGTGTCTCCATCCTTTCTTAGCATGGCAGCAACGTGAGGCTGTTACTGATGTGCATGTGTGTGTTTGTGTGTGTGTTAAAGGCACATTGAGGCAGGATGAGTTGCTGAAGAGGATTTAGAGTGGAGGGTCCTTCACACTACTCTTTCAAATCCTCACAAATAAAGCTCTTTACAGCCTGAAAGTGGCCCCTCGGCCCTCTCCAGATTCAGCCCACTCAAAGGCCCAACATGATTGTCATGGATATTACACCACGCAGGCAACAACAGAACGCGGAGACAAGTGTCGATCGAGAGACAAAACCCAAGCAGACTTTTCCGCCAGGCAGGCCAGGGAATGTTGACGGGCCGGTGAAAAGGTTGTTTAACCTTTTGAAAGTGAATGGAGAGACCCTGAAACAAATGCTGTGTGATAGACCCCATACCCACTGGGACACTCCAGAAACACTAAACCCT
>JAZGTJ010000925.1:0-7500 GCA_036877575.1 Botia almorhae
CTGTGAACAATGTAGTGTGTCAACAGCAAACTATTATGACTGAGTTCATTATTCAGAAAGAAATATTTAATCAGCTGTGTGTGTGTGTGTGTTTGTGTGTGTTTGTGTGTTTGTGTGTGTGTGTGTGGTGCTTGTTCTACGTGTTCCACAGTAAACATGAAGACTTATCTATTCTCACTTGCTGTTGCCTTGGCAACATGCCTTTCGGAACGGTTACTGTACAGCTCTCCATCTCTTCTGTTTTAACAGCTGAATTAACAGAAAAGCAGAAACTGATCCCCAGAGAATCTCAAATATTCACATAACATGAGATGAAACTGAGAGACTCTGAGTTCAGTGTCGCTTCTCGCTGCATTTATCACTGCAGTGTGAATTCTGCGTCTCTCTGTGAATTCAGCTTCTCTCGCCCTGCTATTCATATACACCACAGCACAGCAGACACACACCACAGCACAACACAGCAGACACACACCACAGCACAGCACAGCGGACACACAGCACAGCACAGCAGACACACACCACAGCACAGCAGACACACACCACAGCACAGCACAGCACAGCAGACACACACCACAGCACAGCAGACACACACCACAGCACAGCAGACACACCACAGCACAGCAGACACACCACAGCACAGCAGACACACACCACAGCACAGCAGACACACAGCACAGCAGACACACACCACAGCACAGCACAGCAAACACACAGCACAGCAGACACACAGCACAGCAGACACACAGCACAGCAGACACACAGCACAGCAGACACACACCACAGCACAGCAGACACACAGCACAGCAGACACACACCACAGCAGACACACAGCACAGCACAGCAGACACACAGCACAGCAGACACACAGCAAAGCAGACACACAGCACAGCAGACACACAGCACAGCAGACACGCACCATGTCACATTCAGAGAATAAGAGGTGATCAAGGTAAACAGAATTACAAATGTTGTTCATGTAGGTCACACTGAAAATGGAGCATTTTGTTGAACGCATTGCATTGTGGGATGCATTATGATGTAGAGTGTGCTGCATATTTTGCCAAAGGTGATCTGGGCAATAGATTAAATGTATGTATCCAAAAATTACAGCAACACTGTTTGTGTACATTTACACAAGGGTTCTCCTGCCGAAAGGCTTTAGCTCCGTGTTCAGCTGAGTCACATCTGAGAGAGGGAGAGGTAATCGACTGTTGCAGAAAATACAATGAAAAAGAGGACGAGGGAGGGAAAACTGTGCCAAGAGAGAGAGAAAGAGAGAGAACGTGTGTTTCCTGGGAGGGCAGGGTTTGGTGTAGATGGGCGGGGTTTGTTCTGCTGACCGATCATAGCAGTGTGTGCACCACCATTTGCCTCTGAGCAGGATAGGAAGAGCTCTCACAATCAGAAGAGATATAGGGAAGAAAGAACGACCTCCATTTTCATCTTCTTCCTTCTCAAAGCAGTCGTGCACTCCAGGATTACGACACAGAGCACTTCAATGCCCACAGATCAGCAGAGTTAATAACAGTCATATCTACAGCTGAGCTGGAGACCTGGAGAGCTGCAGCTTTGTGGACAACTGTTGCTCCTGAGGTGTGTGTGTATGTTCTGAAGATCATCTGGTCAGATCAGGTGTGTTGTGCGGCTGTGGGGCATCTGAGCAGGTGCACTGGGATTGTGAGCAGGTGCACTGGGATTGTGAGCAGGTGCACTGGGATTGTGAGCAGGTGCACTGGGATTGTGCAGGCGCGTGTTACGGGTGCGCGTCAGGATGACAGCCATGCAGAAGTTGCTTCAGCTGCCAGTGAACGCTGTGAACATCGTGAAAAGCGTGCAGGGAGCTGCTCAGAGCCAGGAGGAGGTCCTCAGTCCCGTGCTGACCCCAGACAGCGGCCCGCAGAACTGGTACAACGCCGTCCAACCCGAGGAGCTCCGACACCTGCGATCAGGGGGGGCGGGGGGAGGTGGAGGGGGGGAGGGAGGCGAGGAGCGACCTGGGCAGGAGGAGGGGCTTACCAGCGTTCAGGCGCAACCTTTACGGTATGCACACACACGCGACACACGTACGACGTTGAGCATGTGTTGCACAAAGTGTCGCTCTAGAAGAATAATTATTTAGGGTTTGTTTTTAAAAGCTCAGGTGACTGTGTGGAGTTCATGTAAGAGGGAATGTTGTCATATATGTTTCTCCTTAAACTCCAATTTGCTATCCACATATTTCAGAACTCCAGTCATTTGGACTTGTGGAAGGAAAGTGTGTATTTGCTCTCAGTTCTGTGTATGAGGAGAAAGATCTGTGATCTTTCCTTCCTCTCGGATCTTCTCAGCAGGCTCGTGGATCTGTTGAGCAGAGACGATAACGGGCAGATCTGATTGGTCTGTAACAGTCACGTGCTGCAAAAACACACACACACACACACACACACACACACACACACACTTTTACAGTGACACTTGAGTTATAGAGAAGATTCTTATGAAGATCCTCCTCTACACGTTTGTGGCTCTGTGACTCCACTGTGAGGAGTGTGTGTGTGTGTGTGTGTGTGTGTGTGTGTGTTAAATGATGAATAACATTATTAACATTATTAATACGTGTCTCACGCGTGTGAAAGGAGATTAGACTCTCAGGAGAGAGATTATATTTCACATTGAAGTTCATCACAATAGGCTATAAAAATACTTCATATTTATTTTATATTTATATCTGTAAACCAGAGAAATACTTGATGCTTGATAAAATGCAGATGTACAGTACAGACTTGTGTTACAGTAATGTTAAGTGAACTAACTTGCTCACTTACTGTAACTAGCTAAGCTAACTCATCATACAGTAGTTGACGAGTAAGAGATAAATAGCCATTGAAGAAGACATTTTACTCTGCTGCAGCTATACCAGCCCAGTGTTTAGCATGCGACACACAGACGCTTTGCGTTATGAGTTGCGTCTTGCATTTTGAAATGCAAGAAGGCTTTAAATTCACCAAACGTGTCAGAATGTTTCTGCACTGAGAGTCGTCTGTCCCTGCTGAGCTTAGTTCAGTATGAGTTATCATGTTAACTGGTTTTATACTGGTTAATGTGGTGCTGGTCTCGCATACCATGTTGTTTACCAGCAACATTGTCTTTCTAATGAATCTGGTTAACGGGAGGATTGCTAGTTAAGAAGCTGGATGGGCAGCCCATGCTTGTGTTACTGTAAATATGGTCTGCATGATATACAGTTCAGACTGTGATTCATTTGCTAAAAGCTTTGAGTTACAGGCACAGGTTGGAGAACTGATTACAGGTTCAGTTTAATCCGCATGCACACTGAAGTCAAACCGTCACGTGTAATTCAGAAACTGTACTTCCTGTCATATCTGACATGTGACATACTGTAAGATGACCTCATGTCCGTTCACAGTCATCTGCTAGATTTCATGTGGGGAGTGTGACTGACTTCTGCTGAATCACATTCAACACTCTCTGCACACGCGCCTCCTGATCACGACCCAGCACCGTGTGTGTGTGTGAAATATGTGTGTGACTGTGTGTGTGACTGTGTGTGTGTGACTGTGTGTGTGTGACTGTGTGTGTGTGTGACTGTGTGTGTGTGTGTGTGTGTGTGTGTGTGACTGTGTGTGTGTGACTGTGTGTGTGTGTGTGTGTGTGTGACTGTGTGTGTGTGTGTGAGTGTGTGTGTGTGTGACAGTGTTTATACAGTATGAATCTCGGCGGACCGTCATGGACCCTCTGCGCTCCTCACAGCTAATGAAAGCGACCGAGGGAACCTGTATTCTTGGGAGAAAGCTGTAGATATTGTCTCGGGTGGGAGACGTTGACAGGAAATCTGTTTGCCGGAGTTTATAGCTGTGTTTGTTGCTGTAGAAACCAGAGCGAGAGAGAGCTGGGTGTGTTATGAGATATCACAGTCATTTAATTTCAGCGACAGCGACGTGACGGTCGCCAGGGGAGTGTTTATAATTACTGAATTGTGTTGTCTCTGTTGGCTTGTAACATGTTTCAGTGAGTCACTCTGATTGGCTGCAGGGTTCAAAGCTGTTATGACATCAGAGGAAGTCAGCTGTGATGTCACAGCAGATGTGAACATCAGAAAGAGATCTTTGTCGGTGTGTAAAATGAGCTAGCAGTCATCTGTTGTTGAGAATTGCAGTCTAATTTGTTAGGCTTTACAGAAACAGTGTCTCCTGTGGAGTTTCAGGAGAGCGCTCACTGATGTCTCAAACAGTGCTTCAGGTCCAATGTCTGCAGTCTAACATCAGATATTTTCATTTCAGTATAAACCAGATGAGCTGATCTGATCTGTTCTGATCTGATGAGCTGATCTGATGAGCTGATCTGATGAGCTGATCTGATGCTGATCAGACCAATTTTCTGCTAAAACATTTTAGAATAGAGAACATGTCGAGTTCCTCTGAGTGTGAGCAAAAAGAATCAAATGTTTTGAAAAAGTCATGTACTGAAAAACGAGAAGGAAAGAAATGTAGAGATGAATCCAGAGAAGTAGAGATACAGAGAGCCTCGTTCTCCTCTAGACGCCCACACACACACACACACACACACCCGTCGACACCCTACAGCCTGACAAATGACTTGATCTCATCAGACACAGAAGCAGAACAAAAAGAGGCAGAAAGGACAGAGCAAGTGAAGTTAAAAGAGAACAAGAGGCAGCAGAACATCACCTGTGTGCTGCTGATCTGCTGACATGTGGATGCGGTTGCTATGGTAACATGTCTGTCTCTCAGAGAGATGGACGGAGGGGTTAGGACTTTAATGTCTGTGTAGATGCTGCCCACAAGATGGAACTGATAAAGTGACTGACCCAGGATCAGATTTTAGAGTTATAATCTTAGGGTCGGATAAACTTTAGAGTCGGATAAACTTCATCCATCATTTAGAGTCAGATAAAAACTTCATCCAATCAGAAGAGTCATAGAGAAACTTCATCCAATTAGAAGAGTCATAGAGAAACTCCATCCAATCAAGAGTGATCCTAATGATTTGTGTATGACTGGTTATTTGAATGAAGGATCTTTTATATTGGTTCATGCAGGGGATGTTTAATATTCATATTACCTTCAGGCTGATGGTCTCGGCTCATTTGAGCTGAATTTAATGGCTTTTCTCAGCCGTCTGAATGATTTGTGTTTAATGAATGTGGGTAAGATTGCGGGTTTGTCTGGGTTTGTCACAGACTCAGTACAGATTCATCAGCTAATGCAGAACATACAGTCAGTGTGGAATAAATACCCTCATCCATCTTCTGTCATTATTAAAGACCTTATGATGTTAAAATGTTAGTTTAGTGAATAGTTTTGTGAATCAACATTTTGGCAGATTCTATTGGCGAATCAACATTGATGTGTCGAGTGTTGTTTTTTCAAAAACAATCTTGCAGTAACATTCTTGCAGTAACGTTAGAAGAACATTTTTAATGATATATATCATATTTATTAAAAATTGTATTCATAAGTACTTGTGTCTTTTTAAAATCTTACAGAATTAAACATTTTTGAACAGCGTTCTTAAAACCAGTCAAAACATTAACACAATGTCTATACAACTGTGTGTTTTGAACTGTGTGAGAACAACGATGGATGGTCTGATGTGACGTGCTGTGATTCTTTCTTTCACCTCGTGCATGTCCCTCAAACACTGAGATGAGTCTTTAAATGATTCTTCTAGAGGCTTCAGCTGATCTTCTCTGGAGAGCAGCAGAGTCATGTCCTCATGGACACCTCCTCAGATTTTCAGAAGCCGGAGAACTGCGGCTGAACTGTTCTGTCTGTCTTGTGTTTTATCTTCAGACATGAGGACCTGAAGGACATGCTGGACAGTAATAAAGACTCGCTGAAGCTGGAGGCCATGAAGCGAATCGTAGCAGTGAGTTGCTTTCCTCATAAACCACTTAGTATCATGCTACTGTACTATTTCAAACATAGCCACTTAGCAGCACCCTAGAAACCACCCAAAACATCATTGTTTTGCAAAGCCCAGCACTAATCACATTTATTTATTTAAAATAAATCCGTAAAGTACAGTAATGATGGAAGCCAAGCGGAACACAGAACACAACAGCAACACAAACATAAACACAGCAAACAGAGTCAGATTAAAACCCTCACTGTCCACCAATCAGACAGAGAGTTTGTGTCATGTGACAGTGACCATGTGACCATGTAAACAGACAGAAACACTGTAATTGAGGAAAATAAATGCTGCAGTTTGTTTTGTGACTGAAGTCTTGGCGCCCGCCACTGCTGTGTAACACATCCGCTTCTGTTGCTGTAGCGCCGGGAGGCATTTGAGCCGTTTGGAAATAGGACAGAAACGCAAAGCGTTTAATATTCATGAGTGGATTTAGTTTCCCTGTATTGTCCTGGATGAGATCAGGACTGAAATATTGAACAGTCACAAACAGTCACCCGATACACATGTGGAATCAACAGCAGGTGGATGTTTCCTTCTGAATCAGCCGAAGACACAATCAATATAAAACTACAATGAACTCACATACACATTCACTGAGACCACATGTGTTTCAGCAGAAATGTAAAACATCGTCCCGCCTCTGGAACAACATTGCTTTTTAATGATGTCATCTGTCCCTCTTATGTTTTAGCCCCTCCCCTCAAGCCACTTACATAGACACTTTCCATGACCCAGTCAACTCCTGGTTGGACAAAATCAAGCCCCTCCCCTTTTTGTGTAGCTTGAAACTTAACAAGGAAATAAATACTGTTTGGTTTGATATTTTGTAATCGAATGCTGTTAAATTCAGTCTTTTTTTACAACTGTGATGTAAGTGTCTAAATACTTTGTTTGTGGCAGCTTTATAAATCATTTGAAACCATAGTGACAAAAAATGAAAAGAAAAAATAGGTTAGAAACGTCACTTTTTTACCAAAACTGACACAAGAACAGTTTTATATTATATATCTTAAACTGTATGTTTGTATATTACCAAGAGAGCCGAGAGAGAGAGAGAGAGAGAGAGACAGAAAGACCTCATTTTAGCTTCACCATCTATGAGAAAGTACAGATAGATTGATTTTGCCTTATGAAGTGTAGGCAGCTTTATTCCCACATTCCCTGTGTGTGTTTCAGATGTTTACAGAAGGTCCTGCTGAAGTGTGTGCGTGTGTTTGGAATTCTGTCATTAGGTTTTAATATTCATCTGCTTTGCTTCTTCATCAGGAGTATAAAACTGCTGTGTGTGTGTTGTGTTTGTGTGTGTAATGTGTGTGTGTGTGTTTGTGTGTGTATAGATGATCGCTCGGGGGAAGAACGCGTCTGATCTTTTCCCCGCAGTGGTGAAGAACGTGGCCTGTAAAAACATCGAGGTGAGCGTCAAACAGAGGAGGATTAATAAGACAGGAAGTGGCTCAGAGCTTACAGGAAGTCAGCTTTCCTGGGTGTTGTGTTGTTCTGATGAAGTGTGTGTTGCTCTTTCAGGTGAAGAAGCTGGTGTATGTGTATCTGGTGAGGTATGCT
>JAZGTJ010000925.1:12500-67500 GCA_036877575.1 Botia almorhae
TTTTGCAGACAGAGATCATTTCCAGCTGGGCTCACTGTCTCATCTCCTCAACGCTAAAGCTTTAGGATATCAGGAACTGCCCGACTGGCCAGAATCGGCGCCTGACCCGTCCGTGCGCAACGTGGAGGTGAAAGATTCTTCCAGCAGAGGATCAGAGCATCAACATGCAAGACCTCCCAAAGAATCGCCCCCAAAATCAATCACTATACTAAAACTCTACTCAACCACTTTAATATCGCTCACTCTCCTCGCTCATTAGCATAACTCCACCCTCACAACGCATAAATCACAGGCTGCATTTTCAATGGGGTGCTAGCTGCTCATACTGCAATCCTATTGGTTGTTTTCTCATACAGAAGGGAATGTTATTGGTGGAGCAGCTTTTCTCTGCCATGCACAGAAGTTGTTCTTTAGAACTTAAGAACACATAGAGCCGTTTTCAGGCTATGTATTGGGTTATATATTGTAGCGTATAAAGTCTCCACACATTTATATGTTTGTCCTTTTTGATGGAGGTTAGACATCTGTTCATCTTGTTCCTGTTAAAACCCAAATTCTGCAATTCGTAGGCAAATTATCAATGCTGCGTCTTGTCAGAATTATCGTAATCATATTGATCAGATCAATTTGCATTTGAGGTCCGAGCTCTTACACTGATTGCTGGAGTCTCCGTCCGCTTACAGCTTCAGGTTTTTGTCTGATGTTCATGTTTGTTATTTCATGAATCGCTCATCATAGCAGATTTCACATCAAGTAGACGGGCGTGTTAGTATTGACAGCCCCTCCCTCATGTTTGCCCCCCCCCCAATGTCCCCTGTTTGACAGTCTGTCTCTCTATGTCTCCGGCCACTATTCTAAGCAGCAAGAGGAAGTCATAGACACCAGTGAGGGGCGAATCGGTCTCCTAGGAGATTGGAGAGAGGTGCCCGTGCGAGTGCAGTGGCTTCTCTCTCTCTCTCTCTCTCTCTCTCTCTGTCTGTCTCTCGACCCTGCTGTGTTAAAGTGTGTGTTTATGTGGGGTGTGTGTTTAAACTCGATTGATTTGCAAATCTGCTGACCTACACATCTCATTTCCTGTCAAACACACCATCACCAAACTTTCATATGAATGTTGCACTTCCATTGACACTCAATCCCAGCCAAACATTCAGACCTCATCCTAGTACAGATTTAAATATAACCAGTTTAACCATATTAGAGAAGTGATGACATTTTTTAACTCTGTGGGGTGAATTCACTAAACCATCTGCGTCTTACCTGCTAACTACTGATTTATCCATCCGCTAAACGTGATGGATAAGTGCTATGCTGTTTTTTTTGTAATGTTCGTTGCAAACTCTTCGGCTATTTTATGTATCTATATTTTTCGGTCTAATGTTTATAAATTTGGCTAATTAGACTATTTTGTGCCAAAATCTCAAACTCTGGGTGCTGTTTGCCCTCCGCAAATAACCACTGTTATCGGCGACAGGAAGTCAATTACATTTTGAGACATTTGTGTCCATTTGTTAGTGTTTATGGCAGCAGTAATTGATCAGATGATGATTAAACGCTCTGGAGAAGATCCTTCTTTGATCTGTTACATTCTCCAGAACCCAGCACACACAACCAATCAGCATTGATCTTTCTGTGACGTCAGTACCTGATGTGCAGAATTTATTTATTGGGTTAATGAATTAGCGTGTGCAATTCGGTCTTGGTAAATTCCCCCCAACATTATATTTGCTTTTTGAGAAATATGGATATATAAGGAGAGACACATTCGAATAGACCTTCTGATCTGTTGAAAAGTGCAACGTGATTCCTTGTGTGTAAATCTTTTCTGTTCTGTTCTCTTCCTCTGGCCATCTCACAGCATCACTCTTGCGTTTCTTTTGTTTCTTTCTCGTTTGCCAGGTTATTAGGCTACTCGAAAGAGTCACCACTTTAACCAGCGTGAGTGTGTCAGTCACCCTCAGCGTCCGCCCCCCAAGAGCTTCTGCCAGCAGCTTAGCGTAGCGTCTGTACTGTGTTAGCTCAGCCTCTCCTCTCCTCAGCTCCCGCTGTACGATTAAACATCACAATCCTCAACAAAAAAACTGAAAACGACCTGCAGCACCTACGCTAATCATTAACTGTACATTTCTATAATAATAGCCGCACATAGTCAAAATTATCTTGAAGAATTCAGTGCTGGAAGTCATTTCCTGTTTTTGAGGATACCGTTTATTTCCCGATATGTTTTAGCGCACACGATAAGAAGAAACTTGGCCATGAATGCTGGTTGTTCACTGCTACAGACACCAAACACTGAGCAGAGAGAGTTACAGACTGAGAGCTGTTATTCTTTCACTGTATCAGTGTAAACATGCTAGCTGCTTGTCCAGAGGCATTCATGGCTGTTAATATGAACCTTTCTGCCTGATTCTCTGAGCTCCTCATCTAATGGAGAATCCGGTTTGACTCCGGTTTGTGATCCTGTGCAGATTCCAGACTGGAGCAAATGTACGAGCCGGAAAGATCGCAAGGAGAAGAAAGTGGAGAAACCGTTTTACTCCGATTCAGAAGGAGAATCTGGGCCGACTGAATCTGCAGACAGCGGTAGATGTTTCACTCTGCTAGAATGATGTTTTATGTCTGCTGTGTTAGTATTTTCTGAAGCGAATGAGTCAGAACGGACAGAAGTTTTGAGTGAATTCTTGCTTTCACTGTTGATGTTTTCTAGGCGAGTATCTCACTAGGGTTTGAAGCAGAACTGCTGTGATCCTGTGATCTTACTCTTCATTTCTCTGGTTTTCTTTCTAGAGTCGGACTCAGGCAGCGGGTCGGAGAGCGTTAGCAGAAGTGATGAAAGCGCTTCAGCCTCAGAGAGTGAAGAGAGCAGAGACGAGACCCAATCAGATGAGGAAGACGACGAGCAGGAGAAGAAGAAGAAGAAACGGGTGGAGAAGACCAAAGCAAAGAAACCAGTGGAGGCGAGCGCAGAAAGGTCTGACACTTCATCTGCTAGAAACTGAATTATTGGCTTAATCTGGTTTAAGTGTTTACATTGGACTTTCATAACCGGAATTGATATCAGAATGTTACTGTGCTGCATGGGTTTAGATTGTCTTGCTTCATTCTCACAGCGAGCAGAGCAGCGGCGCGGAGGACAGGAAACCAGGCAGAACGGCGGTAAAAGATCACAAGAGCGCTTCCGAGTCTGAGAGCGAATCAGAGAGCAGCGAATCAGAGGAGGAATCTGAGGACCAATCAGAAGAGGAGTCAGAGTCTGATACTGACGTCAGGAAGAAGAAGGTTGGACTTTTATAAATACGAGTTTTTAGAAATACAATCTACAGAGCTATTGAATGTCCTCTCACTCTCTCTCTCCTTTTATCCAGACACCCGCGAAACAGCCACCCAAACAAACCAAAAAAGAGAGTAAGAAAGAGACGCAGGAAATGTCTCTGCTGGATCTAGATGACTGTGAGTAAAAAATCCGTTACATTCAGAAACAAAGACTCAAATGCGTAAATATAAACCTCATAATCTGTTTCTGTCTCCCAGTTGAACCAACTCCAACATCAGCTCCAGTGACTCCAGTAAACTTCCTGTCCAGCAGCCTGGTGTCTGATCTGGAGGGTTTGTCACTTACCGACACTATTCTGGCACCTACTGTGAGTTCTGTACTATTGGACTTATAATTATATACTCAATATCGCTTTCTGCCAGAAGCATAAATTTAAAGCTGTTTTTTAAAGAGAATATAATTAGTTTTTTAGAGTAACTAGGGCAGATGTATTTATAGAAAATTGGGTTGAAATTATGCATGTGAAAATGTGAAAACCACCTGAAGTTTTGTTTTCACTTTGAGAACATCTCGTGTCCTCTGCTCTCCTCTGACAGACCATCGCTCCATCCAGCTCCATAAAGATGTACGAACTCCTGCACCGTATAACAGGCGAGGGTCTGGCGGTTGAGTATTGTTTCAGCAGGCAACCCTTCAGCCCCGATCCAAACATGGTGGCCGTCCAGATCCAGTTCACCAACAACACCAACTCGGAGACCAAGAACCTTCACATTGAAGAGCCCAGACTGCAGTCAGGCATGAGAATCCGAGAGTTCCCTGAGATCGGTCTGTCAAACAAACCCAACACCAGTTTATTCATGTGAAATTGTTTGTCAGAGCAATATTTCCAATATTTTTTGTTCTCTGTGTTTGTGTTCGTCTTTCAGAGTCACTGGCGGCAGGTGAATCGGTTACCGTGGTGATGGGCATAGATTTCTGCGATTCAACGCAGGCAGCGAACTTCCAGCTGTGGTGAGAAAATGACTCTTTGAAATCAGTCTCCGTTGTATTGTCATGTTTCCTCACTCTCCTGCTCTGTTTCAGCACTCACACGCGCAAGTTCTTTGTGGCAATCCAGCCGCCCGTCGGAGAGCTGATGACAGCAGCCTTTCTGACGGAAAATGATTTTAAGAAGGAGCAGGGTAAGAAAAGCTACAAACATTCACCTCCTCATGATGAAGCGCTGTATAAACATCTTGTTTGTGTTGTTTATTTATCTGTCATTTCTCACTAGGGCTGCACCATATATAGAAATAATCAAAATATCGCAAATATGCATATTGTATGCAATATCTTAGTGTTAGTTTGATTTTGATTTGTTAGTGTTTAATTTGGTGGAATGAATGTACTCTATAACACAGATTGTATGTAAATGAAGACTCAGTGCATGTGGTCTGTCATGACCAGCAGTCGAAACCAGCTGATCAGTTCTGTGTTCATACTGTTTAACTCCTTTCTACATACTCATGTCTTCCTGTGGGGTCATTTCTGCTGTCCGTTAGAGACTCTATTGAATGGTAAGTTTCTCTGATGTAGCTGTATAGATTAGCATTTTTGCTAATGACCCCCAGTTTTGATTTCCCCCCCAGTTTTATTTACACACACAAGTATAAAACACACCCTCTTGCTCTTTTACTATAAATAACTGCTTCTAGCTGCCCCTCCCTCTTATTGCAGTCTCCAGCTATCGTCTTGGCGACTGTTACCATGACTATGCATTTCCTCTCGGTATGTCAAGGTAACCATATGCAGTATCTCTGTAGGAATGAGAGTTCCACACACAGAACCTGCCTGGTGGACCCTGAACCATCAACACATGCAGTCAGACACACGTGAGACCGGTGGGCTCAACACAGCTCACAAACGCCGCCCAGAAAAGAGAAAAACAGCTTCATCCCATCAGCCGGAAAGATCTTAGTTAAATAATCGATGAATAAAAAACGTGTCTTATTGTATATGTAACGGCACCCTGTTTTCACCGAGTGTGTCACAGTGCATTCTGGCATTGCCTTAACATCGCATAATACATGTGATCCTGCTTTAAAATTTGCCTGAAACTGTTTCTCTTTAAAGGCAGCAGAATTTGGCTGCCTACTATTGGAAACAGCATTAATGTCGGGAATGCACCTCCAAAAAAACGTCCTAAAAATGTTGCCTAAGTGGACATCTCACTAGGTTTGGGAACGGAGCCAGTGTCCATGTTTTCAGCTCATCTATAGAGTTTAAAATGTGTTTAATGAAGAGATAATGTAATGAAGTGGTACTCTCTCTCCCTCTCTCTCTCTCTCTCTCTCTCTCACAGGTAAACTGATGGGAATGAATGAGATTTCAGAGAAGTTAACACTCGGAGGGAAGTGTGTAAACGAACACGTCATTGTGGAAAGAGTGACGGCCACAGCCAACTTGAGCCGAGTGCCATGCGGTTCTGATAAAGAGTGCAGGTAACAAACTGACAACAGTTTCACACCTGATTCACACCAGCTCCAGTGTGAATTCTCAACTGGTCTGCTCAGGTAACAAACTGACAACAGTTTCACACCTGATTCACACCAGCTCCAGTGTGAATTCTCAACTGGTCTGCTCTGACAGGGTTGCAAACTGCATGGAATAAAACCAGTATGCAAAAACACATGTGATTAAACGCAACTAACCATGTAATCGTGCAAAGACAGGACAGCAAAATAAAAATTAACTTTAACCATTAACAAAACCACGCAGGGCAAAACGCAGACTACATTACATTGATTTGTACATTGATTCGATAAATTGATGATTTTAAGATAATTTTTGTTTGCTTTGTAGTCATTTTTATCAATAATGTGAACGTTGCTGCTTTTAGACATTTAATGTAGCAGAAGTAGCTGAGAGTCGTTGATTTATAGAAACATATCTGTTAATAATTCTTTCTGTTTGTCATGGAGTGATTGAAGATCGTGTCTGTCGTTTAATGATGTCACATGTTTTGCGTTCTTTGCTTTGCTCTGCTTTGCTGTCTGTTGTTCTGCCCTGTGATCTTCTGATCTTCATCTCAGTTCTGCTCCTCCTCCTCCCTCACCTGTTCACAGATTCGCAGGTAAAACCCTCAGCAGCGGCTGTCTCGTGCTGGTCACCGTAACGACCAAAGAAGGGGGCGGAGCTCAGCTGACGGTAAACTGTGAGAAGATGGTGATCGGAACAATGCTGGTTAAGGACATCCTGCAGGCCCTGACGCAGTGATGGCGCCCCCTGCAGACCACACCCTCCTACCGCCTTTATTTGCAGCTGTGTGTATGAACTAGCTTGTAGCATCAAAACTCATAACTTACAGCGAGAGAACTCGAATATCTTGTTCCAGTTTGTTCACTGAATATTGCATGATGTCAAAGCCAGTCAGTGCGGTCATAAATATCTTTCAGTGTGGATGTGTTTTCATGTTGTGTTCTGGTTTCAATTAACACACAAACCCACAGAACCAGAAATTAAATGTTACTATATGAGCTGTGAAATCTAGACTTAAGCAAACTGTAGCTAGAGGCTTCAGATAGTGTTTGGAAAATTCATCCACACCTTGATTATATAAATGTTCTTAGATAATTACATAACAAACATTAACCCCAGTGGTACCTGCACACAAATTATGCTGGAACTTTTGTCTGTAGTATTTGTCTTTCATTTTTTAATGTTTATTTTAGGGAAAGTCAGTTAGTCATCTTGATTCTAAACTGTATATCTGTTGATTATTTCATCCTCAACATTATATCTGTCCACTGCAGAGGAATACATGGTATATAATTGTACAATGAGGCAAATGTGTTTACATTCAGATGCTGTGGTGATGTCATTCCCATTCAGATGTTTTACAGAAACAGAAACAGTTTTGTTTGCTTGCTGTTTACATGAACCGAATCGAGATCATCTGAATTTTAATTTCAATGTACAAGTGTAATTTACAGAAGATCGTGGACAGACGCGCTGTCACATGTTTATCAGTAATGTAGGTAATGATGTAACTTATTTAAGATTTTTGTTTTATAATTTTGCACCCCCCACCCCAAAGATATTCATGCAATCTGAAGCAGTTTGTTTTTCCTGTGCACGCAATGCTGGTAGTTAGTTTTAGCCGATAAGATCCAGTTTGACTTTGTGTTCTCTGTGTGGAAGTGTCGTGTGTTGTGTGAGCGTTATATCTGTGTTTATGAAGAGTTTTTCATGTTAATAAAGATGACTGCGCACTCAGGTGTGGACGGGCTGGTTTCTTACATGCATTTAACATGATGTTGTAGATTTGATGACGACTTCCTCGCGTGACAGCCGCTCGGGTCTCGTGCCCGGTCTGAAGTGCGCGTGACAGTGCACGTGCTGGAGACGCGCACCTGTTAAATGCCGGTAAACGGTAGAATGACTCTGGCGCGTGTTCCCGTTTGAACCGGAGACCGAGCAGCACGCGACTCGTTCTGTGTGTGTGTTGAATTGTTGTTTTGTCATATTAAAGAAACGTGTTTCAGTTTGTGCGCGCGGATTTCTGCGGGGTAAGAGGTTGTGCGCGCGCACGCGCTCGTCATATACTGTACACGCACTTTCAGTGTATTATTGTTTATTAAACACTGTACACTTGTAAAACCAACACATTTGTAAATTAAATGTTGACAGTATAAACATTTTTAGGGCAAAAAAACAGAGTAACGGAATGATTTTAAAGGATAAAAATAAAGAAATACAGTTTTAAAAAGTAGAAACAGTAACATAATGACCAACGTGTGTGTGTGTTTTGTGCTCTGACTCGGCAGTTCTGGGTTCGAGTTCACATGTAATCAGTGTTGAGTCTCAGTATTTCTCCAGTCGGAACCCGTGACGAGTGTAAGGTGAGAGACTGGAATGTGATATTTCGCAGTTTCTGTTTGATTTCAAATCACTTTCACACTTACAATTGTGCAGCTTTGAAGTCAAAAGACGTTCAAGGCGTGTTTACATTTGAGTTATGATTCTGTAGCTCAACATTTCACAGATAACATAACAAAGACTAATGTAATGATTCATTTTAAATCATAACTTTAGGTTTTTGTTTCTATTTCTCACCAGCAGAAAGAAATGAAACCGCGTTGGGCCTTTAGCTCAGAGCCTGAAGCTCAGAGACTCTTCGAGCTCCTCGCAGGGGCCAAACGAGAAAACATCTGGAAACACATGATGGGTAGCTGAGATCCACACACACACACACACACACACACACACACTGGTTTACCCTAAAACATGTATTATAGGCTACAGTTGAGTCATTACAATCTAAACGTTTGCCTAATGCAGTTTGATTTTAATGACCCAGGGGCGTGTCAGGGGCGGTCCATGGGTGTGTCATCATAAGGTGGGCAGTCCACAGCCATGTCATTTTAGGATGAAACAAGGGTGTGTCTGGTACGGCCTGGGATTAGAGAGAGAGCATGTGTGTGTATGCGTGAAGTCAAATGAGCTGATTCATAGTGATCATTGTAGCCCAGCCCCCACAGCCTGTTCCTCTGCTGAGTCAGGCCAATCACGAGAGAGAGAGAGAGAGACAGAGAGAGAGAGAGAGGGTGGACAGTACTGTACCCTGATCAGTACATGTGATTCAGAGCACACACATTCACAGAGAGAACGAGACAGACTGGGAGAGAAACTTTACCCGTGGACATAGTGAGGCTGCGCTCGGCAGGCTGTGTGTGTGTGTGTGAGTGTGTGATGTAGTCACTGCCTTTAGCGTTAGCAGAAGTGTGTGAGGTGTGCTCGGAGCGGTCACATGTTTAACAGGCCAGGAATGAACACACAGAGGTATGATGACCTCCTCTGCACCCACGGCAGGTTGGTACCTCGAATGTGTGTGTGTGAGTCATGGTTGGTTTGGGTGGGAGATCGGTGTGTGTTTGTGCCTCTGTAACTCTCCCTCTCTCTCTCTCTCTCTCTCTCTCATAGATGTGTCGGGCTCAAGCTGCTCTCCGCTGGTTAGCCGAATGCTGTTCGCTCCACAGCAGCAGAATTCTACAGCCGCTGTGTCCAACGTGGATGAGCTCAGTCTGGGCCTGCTGTCTCTTAGCCTCCCGTCCTGGAGCCGCCCGGAACCCGAGCGTCTGAGCCAGCCCTACACCCAGACACCCAGTGAGTGAATCAGCACCGTTCCTGCATTTCTGTTAGGGATTGAAACGTTGAATGTGCGTTTGATGAGGCGTTTCACTGTTAAATGCCTGTTCCACTGCAAGTTCAAGCTAGTTTCAAGCACTTTGTGTGTGTGTTGACAGATTGTTCTGGAAGGTCTGATCTATAGTGCCGCTTCTTATCTGATTTTGTCACTCATGACTAATCATTTTCACAGAGTCACAGAAAACAGATCGCTGGATTTATTAGCGTCGGGTCACATTTCATTTTGACTTTCTCTTTAGCTTTTCCCTCTTATATTACAAGCGTAAATGAGTGTGTGTGTGTGTGTCCGTTGTGTTTTAATTGAAAGCCATAGTGCGCCTAAGGTTTGTTCTGACCCAAATCCCGTTATAGAGGAACACACACACATCTTCTGTTTTCTGCTGTCTCACTCAGTCCCAGTCATTCAGCATTCTTCCAGTAATACACATGAACAGTTCACCGTCTCAGAGTCTCAGCTGATCGTTGGAACGTCAAACAGAAATCAAAACCTTTCTTTAAAATCCTTCTTTGGTCTTATTGTTCACAACACACCAGTGGATGTTTCAATACAGATCTTCATAAATGTGTTTTCTTAAATATTTTTCCCTCCTGAAACAACTTTAGATTCCAGCAATTGGACCAGATGAAATTCTTTAATATTTCAAGTGCGTCTCCATGACAGCGATGAAATTAGATGGAGATCGAATGAATTTGAAATTTGCTCAAATCTTTTTTCCCAAATAAAACCTCACGTGTAGAAATCTGACGTGTCTCCTCTGGAGTTTCACAGGAGATCTCAACAATGTCTCAAACCATGTTCACATGTTATCAGATTCTGATGTACATAATTTAAGATTTTAAATATCATCTCAAGTCACATCAGGTTCTTTCCAGATCAAATTATCGATGCTATGCACAACAACATTACATTTACTGTATGTTACCAATATTTAAATAAAGCACAGCTGAAAACAATAATAATACATTATAATATTAGTAATAAATAATAAATAATGAAAGAATAAATTTAAATGGTGTTTCATGTCTAAAAATATTGCTTTGTCATTGTATAAACACAGACACATTCTGTTCTGCAGTGTTGAATCTCATGGGAGCTCCACAAGGTGGTGATTTGGGTCGCCAACTGGACTTCCGGACTCACGAATCGAGATTTGAGGGCGACCCACTGGAGCGGTTCTCCGGTCTGTGTCCCCTGACGAGTGTTCTAGAACCTCATTCTCTGTTGCGTTCTGGATCCAGCAGCCCGGTCAACTCTGAGACCAGCGGAATCTCTTCAGGATCTGATCACCTGGTGAGCCTGGAACACAGTCAAGAGTTTCTGTTTCCATGGTGACAGTATCAGCCATACTCAAGTCTGTCAGTCTTGTGTAGCCAGATTAGTTTTGTCTGTGTCTGTCAGGTTTCTCTCAGAGTTTCCTCTCCTCAGCCTCCACTGCTGTCCAGACTGCAGGCAGAGGGTGTAAAAGCAGGTGCAGACATCCGTCTGCAGCCGAACACTCTGTCCACCTTCACCCGGGCCGAGGGGTCGCTGGCTGGGTTCTGGCCCACAGGGTCTGTCTGGCGTAACTGGGACACTTTAGTATTAAACAAACCATCTTTCTGCATTGAGAGAGAAGCTAAACTTCACAAACAAGCTGCAGGTGCAGTCACCTTAACAACAGATTCACATTACACTGGAAACAGATTCACATAACACTGGAAACAGATTCACATTACACTGGAAACACATTTACATTACACTGGAAACACATTTACATTACACTGGAAACACATTCACATTACACTGGAAACAGATTCACATTACACTGGAAACAGATTCACATTACACTGGAAACAGATTTCACATAACACTGGAAACAGATTCACATTACACTGGAAACAGATTCACATTACACCGAAAACAGATTCACATTACACCGGAAACAGATTCACATTACACCGGAAACAGATTCACATTACACTGGAAACAGATTCACATTACACTGAAAACAGATTCACATTACACTGAAAACAGATTCACATTACACCGGAAACAGATTCACATTACACTGAAAACAGATTCACATTACACTGGAAACAGATTCACATTACACCGAAAACAGATTCACATTACACCGGAAACAGATTCACATTACACTGAAAACAGATTCACATTACACTGGAAACAGATTCACATTACACTGAAAACAGATTCACATTACACCGGAAACAGATTCACATTACACCGGAAACAGATTCACATTACACCGGAAACAGATTCACATTACACCGGAAACAGATTCACATTACACTGGAAACACATTTACATTACACCGGAAACAGATTCACATTACACTGGAAACAGATTCACATTACACTGGAAACAGATTCACATAACACCGGAAACAGATTCACATTACACTGGAAACAGATTCACATTACACTGGAAACAGATTCACATTACACTGGAAACAGATTCACATTACACTGGAAACAGATTCACATTACACTGGAAACAGGAAGGGAGGGTGGGATCTGATGCTCTCTGAAATTGTCTGTTTAATTGGCTTGAACGATCAGAACTGTGCTGCTGTTGTTTTGTTTGTGCTAGTATTCGTTTGCAGCTAGCGCACACTGTGGGTAAATATTAACACTAACAGTGATTATTGTGATTATTGTATTATTGTCACAGCGATGAACGAGGCCACCTACACATGGGAAGGACAACTTCCCCCCCGACGCTACAAAAATCCTGTTTACTCTTGTAAAGTGTTTTTGGGGGGTGTACCGTGGGACATCACAGAGGGTGAGCAGACACACATCTGAGATACAGATGATTGTTCTGTATTATTCCTCTGAAGGACAATCTCTCTTTTTATCCGCAGCAAGTCTCTTGAACACATTTTGTGTTTTTGGTCCATTGAAGGTCGAGTGGCCTGGCAAAGAGAGTAAACATCCACACTGTCCTCCGCAAGGTAACACCAGCAATCATCAGTGTGACAAATATCACCAGCGGTCTAACACTTACTAGACATGATGCAAATCACAGCCAATCAGAACATGCTCAATATAAAACTACCATGAAGCAGGATTTGGGACCAATGAGATTTCACTGTGGGTTTGCCTGCCCAGATATTTCTTCTGAAGCAATAATCTAAAAAATGATTAAAATATCAGTAAAAATGTCTGACATTTGCATGAAATTATCTGATGTGCAATACTGTTGAAGATCAGAACCAAAACTTAAAAACCAAAACAGAAGAGTAACAAGATGAACCGGTTTAAACTCGAAAAATAACCCAGTTTTATTTATATTGGTATTAAAAAGGATCTGAGTTTGTGTACAATGTTAAAAGTCAAATGTTTTGAATTCTTTAAGAAATGTTCTAACATAAAAGTGATGCATCACTTTCTTGTGTGCGTGTGTGTATGTGTGTGTGTGTGTGTGTGTGTGTGTGTGTAGGTTACGTGTATCTGCTGTTTGACTGGGAGAAGTCAGTGAAGATGCTTTTGCAGACCTGCACTCAACACCGTCTGCAGTCTGACGATTATCTGGAGTTCTACTACAGACTGTCCAGCAGACGAATCCACAGCAAAGACGTGAGAACATCACTCCCACGAATGCACAGTTTAACTGACCCCCGAGCCCTGACCTCTGACCCCGACCCCTGACCTCTGACCCCAGATCTCTGACCCTGGCTCTGTCATTTCCCGTGCAGGTGCAGGTCATCCCGTGGGTGATCTCGGACAGTAATTTCGTGCGTTGTCCCGCCCAGCGTCTCTGCCGCAGTAAGACAGTGTTCGTGGGGGCTCTGCACGGCATGTTAAATGCTGAAGCTCTGGCCCTCATCATGAACGAGCTCTTCGGAGAGGTCGTGTACGCAGGAATCGACACGGACAAGCACAAATATCCCATAGGTCTGTTCATTCCAAGAAGAATATGATTCGTTTCATTAAGTAAAGTCAAGTGTATTTTAAGCATACTTTATGTAGTGAGCACTAGTGTTGTACTTGTAGGTTCTGGAAGAGTGACGTTCAAAAGCCAGAAGAGCTATCTGAAAGCTGTGACTGCCGCATTCGTGCAGATAAAAACCTGCAAGTTCACCAAGAAGGTACAGAAGAACCAGTATAAACCAAACCATGAGATCTTTTCTCCTGTCCAGCCTCAGACCCAAACTTGTGTCTCTCTGCTCTGAAGGTTCAGATAGACCCGTATCTGGACGACTCCATGTGCCAAATATGCAGCACTCAGCCCGGTCCGTTCTTCTGCAGAGCCCAGGTGTGTTCTCTCCACATAACATTAAATCAAAGCCCTTTCACAAGCTGTAAGCTGTGCATTTATCAGTTAAAAATGAACAAAAATCTGTTTTTGAGAATGTTATCAAGCAATCTTATCTTACATTGATTCACAACAGCAAGTTTATAAAAATGATTTATAATTTGAGCTGTCGGGTTTGATTTCATGGGAAATGTCAGTTTAGTTTCTTTTGACTTCAACATACATGAAGAATAGAACACAAAGTAACCTGCAATTTTTTCACAAATTTCATTCATACCTGTTGTGCACATGAGTTTTGAAAACGGTTTCACACCAGCAAAACAAACTGAATTCTGACATCAAACAGACTCTAATGTGAACACACGAGCTGATGTCTATTCTGCATTTTCAGGCCTGTTTCAAGTACTACTGTCGCTCTTGCTGGCATTGGAGACACTCTCTGGATGTGTTGAGAAACCATCAGCCTCTCATGCGTAACCAAAAGGCTCTGAATCCCAACTAAACCCACAGAAGAGACCCACAGTGAGTGCTGTTTCCATGGGAATGAAGCACGGCGAGTCTGTGGATCAGAGTCTGACGCTGAATGTTTTGGGGAGGGATTTGGAGTGAGTCTGTGGGAACGAGGGATGTTCTTGTGTTGTGTTGCACTGCATGAGTTCCTGTTCATTACAGCTCTATGCACCAAAGGGGTTTGTTGATGGTGACCCATTTGCACAGTTAACCAGACAGCCATCGCCATGGAGATGACCCCAGGTTTTAAAGGTGACCAGTAGAGTCGTCACCTGATTTTAAGAGTTGTGTTTTTAGATTTTGCATGCAGAGAATATTAGTTTAATATCTTGCAGGTCTGACCCTCTGATGCAGGCGGAAACCAGTTAGTGCCTTTGGCTTTTCATTTGTTACTAGTTTTCCAGACCATTATTTAATTTAATGTATTTTTTGGTCTGGTTTGCTGGTGATTTTTAGTCATTTGTTTTTCTTGGACATTTCTAAGCAGTTTTACTCGCTTATCTTCCTTCTGCTTTGGGTCACAGCACGGAAATACAAACCGATAGATTTTTTACGTTTTGCTGCGTTCCTGTGGATTTTCTTTAGCGGTTCTATATGGTTGATGAGCATCTTGGCTTGTGAAATGTTTCAGGATGTGTGATGTCACAGCTGGCTGATGCTGTTGCTTAGCAACCACCTAGCATCCTTCAACCGTTAGATCAAATACGAGTTAACTCTGACATCCGCTGAGATTGTGCTGTACATAGTTTTAATCAAATTGTTGTACCTAAAAAAAAATAGCACTAGGCAACTATTAGCTGGTGGTTTTAAACTTCATTTGAGCAGATCGAGGTCGAATCCTCACAGTTCTGTTGTGTGTTTCTGTTAAACCCTTCGTTCAGTAACTCTGTTTAGCTGCACTAGTTCTGCGCTGTGCCAAAGAGCTCCATCTCTTCTCCTCGTTGCCTTTTGCAGCTGCTTTTAGAAATTAAGAGTCTCTACCTCATCGCTCTGCAAGTGTTACAGTAATTACAAACATGACGTTCAGATCGGACAAAATAAAGTTCTTGAAGCATTAAAAGCATTGAGGGTCCTGTTTATTTATAAACACAGAAACGAAAACACTATAGCATTAAAAATAATTATATAAACAGAGATCATAGAACCTTATACAGTATTATCTATTTAAAAACATGAATTGTCAAAGTCAGAAGTGATTCTGGTCTTATTGCTTCATCATTGCTTTATCTGTGCACATTATTCCAAAAGAGAGAAAACTGTCTTTAATCACAATGTGACGCCTTCAAACAGTGTACAGACCGAATTCTCAAGTGCCCTCAGGTAATATTACAGCTGCAATCTGTACCTGTCAGGTTTTTGAATTACCAAAAATAAGTCATTGAGCAAGTGCATAACAGATTTATAATTTGAGCTGTCGGGTCTGATTTCCCGGGAAATGTCAGTTTGGCTTCATTTCACTTCAACATACGTAAAGAAAAGTATGTAAAGTAACCTGCAGTTTTATGTTTCAAACAGAGATGGTGGTAGAGGCGAGTTACAGATTGCAGCTTTAAGGCAAGGTAATGCAAATCTCTTTGGTCATGTAGGCAGTTCTGCAGTGGTCACAGGTTTGCTTTGCGTTCATGAACTGTATTAGGTAAGTTCGGTCTGTTTAGTTTGTGGCAGTCGTAGAGCCGCGACTCCTCCGACCAGCAGGAGCACAGACACCAATAGCAGGGGTACAGCACAGCTGTAGTCCACCATCTGCCCAAAAACTACATTTCCCATGATGGCGGCTACACGACCCACTCCAGTAAAAAAGCCTAGAGCTGAGGAGCTGCAACACAGAAACTGGACTTAATACAGTTACATTTCAGTTTTACACTCTGAGAAGTCCAGAGAGTTCTTTAATGCTAATTCATCTAGCATTAAGCTAACTAATGTAATTGAACTCTTTTAAAAACATGTGTGACCTATGCTAATATGTACAGACATGACAGAGTTCATTTACATACAGAGGTCTTAAAGGAAAAGGAAAAATAACAGCATGGGTAATTTTAAAGGTCTGGCAATAAACCAACTTAATTGTAAGTGGACTTTAGGGAAAAGTACAATGTTAAAAAAGGAAGAAAATCTCTTTAAACTGGTTTGTTTGGGTCACTGTAATATTTACCGTAGTTGTGTGGGGTAAAGTTCCGTCCCCAACACGTCGAGAGCGTTCCAACAGATGACAGACACACCGCTGAACACGCACGACACGATCAGACTCTGAGTTTTAGTCCTCACCACGTAGATGACAAACACACTCACACCGGACAGCAGCAAACTGACAGCTAGCACAGAGAAAACACACACACCAGCAGTCAGAAACAACAGTCCAATTAGATGAGCGAGCAGATTACGCAAGGATAGAGCCGAGCACAAATTTGGAAGGTATGTTGTACTAACAGAGCATCATTTTTCCTCCCATCCTGTCCATGAGCAGTATAGTGAAGATGTTTCCTGGCAAGTTTGATGCTGCCGTTATGAAACCTTCCATGTAGACTATCAAAAACACAAACACACAGAAACATGAACACTTGCAAGACTCACACAAGACAAACATATTGTTCTGACTTTGCTAGGGAAATCTAACAATGATCAATCTCCCTCTTTCTCGTCTAGTTTTGTCTGAATTTAACACATTTAGTCTGGATATAATGACATCATACCGGCAGTTTTAACCGGATAGCAGCTTTGGTTCTCTGAGTTTTGGACCTGGGATGTGTTGGCACACGGAGACCCTCCACTTTCTGCTCTCTTAAACAGCTCTGGAAACCACATCCACAACCCGTAATACCTGAGCAGAGAGTTTAACAACATGTCATTAGACCTCAAGTGGACTTTTCAACTTTTAAAATGGGCTTAACAAATCACAAAACAGTCTGGTTAATTTAAACAAGAATCCTTAACTAACAATATACGTGTGTTTAGATATTAAGGTGTATTTAAATACAAATCACAAGTCTTGTACCCAAATGATATGCAGTAAAATATTATAAGTAGAACGACACTTCTGGAAGCCAGTGGTCCAACAAACAGCTGTTTTATTGGCTCAACTGCCTGCAAAACAACCCAAAACACTGAAGTCAGTGACGCTGTTTATTTGATATAAATGTAATGTATAAAGTTTGTGTCGCTCTCTGTGTCAACACCCGCTTCAGAAGACCAGTGAACATGTGAGATCCAGAGCCAGAACTGAGTCTGGTTTTCTCCTCCTCATCATCATCTTTAGGTCTAATCACAAGCCCGGATGCCTGTAAACACACAATCTCAGTGTAAACACAGTATGAACACGCATCACACAGTATCTACAGACGGTTTCTCAGGGGGGTCGTTTCGGGTGTACATACAGGAAACGGTTTGATGACAAAACTGTTGTTCAGTCTGAAGATGGTCTGGAACACAGATAAAGCCTCTTTCTCGCGACCAGCCTGTGGTGCACGAACACAAAACCACTAACATGAACAAACAGTGTCAATATATAGACTGTACAATATGTTACACTGTCGTATTCCGGCCTCACAACCACTCACTGAACAATACACTGAAAATACATCAGGCTTCATTGAGTCCGTGTGTTTTATGAATAGACAGCAAAACCTCACAACCTCAATTTTATTTGTGTCAAATTAAATATAGCATCTACTCTGACTCCAGTGTATTCACTCATCTGAAGCTGACTGCAGACTGGAGTTCTAGATGCTTCGAAGTCTAGAACTTGAACTGAATTCTGAGTTAAATACATTCAACATTTGTTCATTCTTCCAGTCATGTTTGTGGTTGTCTGGTGGATTCCATTTGTACCTCCATGAGGAATTTGGGGCTCTCAGGCATGAAGAGTCTGAAGATAAGTGCTGATGACAAACTAGGAACCGAGCAGAGGACCACGAAAAGACGCCAGCTTTGAAAATCCAGCCAGCTCAGATGAACGTTCAAAGATGTTCTGGGGATAATCAGCCAGGCCACACCTGAACACAGAACCACATACTAACATCTATCAACATTAAAACAGAAGTGTGAAGGAAATCTTTTAACATTATAATATTGATTTATAATCTAAGCTGTCAGGTCAGATTTCAGGTCAGGAAATGTCAGTTTAGCTTCATTTGACTTCAACATTTTGTGTTTTAAACAGAGAAGGCAGTGGAAGGGCAAAAGTGACCGTTTGCAGCTATAAAGAGAGAACAATGTTATGATGGTTTTACCTGCTGCTAAAATGTTTCCCGCCATCCAGAAGGTGGCGAGTGCGCTGATCATCGCTCCTCTCCGCAAACGTGGCTGGAATTCCGAGAAATAGGAGAAGATCACTGGAATGGACCCACCGACCCTAATAAACGAGACATGGATGTATTTGTGATTCTTGTCATGTGATGGGATTCTGTCCAGCATACTGTCAAACATCAGAATGTGTGTGTTTAAAGATTCTGGACGCGCCGTTACCCGACTCCACTGAAGAACCGCAGAAGCAGAAAGAGCCAGAAACTCGGGGCCAAACTGGCTGCGGCCCCAAACACGCCATTCACTGCCAGAGAAACGACCAAAACACTTCGTCGGCCCCTGACATCGGCCAGATAACCCCAAACATAACCCCCCACCATCATACCTGCCACAGGAACAACACAGAAAAACACTGAGTGATGAACTCTATTACAACCAAAAACACAATAAACTCTTCCAGCCGTGTGACAACAACATGATTCTGCATTTCTCTGACACATGATAACTCAAATCAATGAAAAGTTCAATCAGATAGGGAACATACACGTTTCGATGATTTTGGATTAGTTTTAAACTTTATAAAAAAGAGAAGCGAAAGTTTTATTTTCCTTGTTTTCACAGTGAGTTCATATTCAGCATAAAAGATCCTCACTTTAGCATTTTTGTTTTTAGCATTTAATTTTATTTAGCGTGAATATTATTATGTATATTATGTCTCATTTCATGTTATGATTCAATTCACCCAAACTTTTGTTTGTTATGTGTGCTAGTTAAAGTCAAACAGTTAACAACCCAGGAAGATGCTGGCGGTCAGAATTCCCATATCAGCCGAGCTGAGCTGCAGGTCACAGCGAGCCGTGGGCAACAGAAACGACACACACAGTATCTCCACCGCATCACTCGCGTTTGCCCATCCGCAGACGACCAACAACAGCCAATGAAAGAGCCCAAACCCTGCAGACAGACAGACAGACAGACTTACAACCTGAGACTGAAACCATTCTTCGACACATTAAAGTAAAATATCTGACCTGCTTCTTCGACAGCCTGCTCATACGAAAGCTTCTTCCTGCTGCTGCTCTCCTCATCTGAAAACATCACACACACTCAATGAATCATCGCTGTCTGAATAACCTGCTTATAACCAAGCAATAACCTTAATACAACGTCTATATATATAATAACTGGACGTGTTGATCCTTCGCAGAACATTCAGAATTACAGTTTTCACGTTTTGATGCATAATGGAAACGTTAAGAAAACGTTCTGACAGCCATGTTCCTACAGTCACGGTAATTACCACAGTCCAGACCTCCAGTCCACGCCAGTACTGAGTTAAATGTTAAACATAATACTTTTAACATTTACTTAATAGATCTGATGCACGTAAGATCAATGTAACCGCTTATGATGCACTTATGATCAGACATTAACTTATTATCAGACCGCAGCTCTTCTGCACTGTTAAACACACGTGATCTGATATCATACATGATCGTTCATGTGTTTTACCGTCTTCATCCACGCGTGAGGACTGAAGCAGCGGCTCCGTGTCTTCATGGGCCCGGCGGGTCATCGTTCATATCATCAGATTAACGTAGAAACTGCATGATCGCAGATCAGACCAACCGATGCACTTCTGTAAACATACCCTCCTGTGGGCGTGGTCTAGGATGACGCCACATCGTAAAGCCCGCCCTATTATACTTGATAACTGACTATAATCTCTTCTCTTAGTTTATATACATATATTATAAAATATTGACGGCTTTGAAACAATGCGACCATACGTTTAGTTTTAAAAAATATTATTTTGCATGATTGTGGGTGTGGTTTGATGTTGACGTCAGGGACAAAGTACGCCACTCTCCGTTGCACTTCCTTAAAGCACGTGAACGGTCTTTAATTGTATTGCTTTATTCTTTATTATTTTCAAAATATCTTATATACTTTATCTATTCGCATCCTGAGTTTATCTTAAAAATGCTATGCTATATTACGTCTAAACGCTTCACTATTGACTCACAGCGAGTCACGCGCCTTATGGGTGGAGTTATCGCACACGCAAAACTTATCACACAAGCACACAAATAAATGAACAATATGTAATCAAACGTCTGTTCTTTAAAACAAGTGTTATTGTATAGTGTACAAGTGTATTCAAGTGCTTCCGTTTTGCGGTGGATTGATACGTTGTATCAGAGCTTGGTGTAGATTGCCACTCTGACCAGCAGGCGCCGCTGTTTTCCTCCCTCTCTCCGTGTCAGGTCGGTGTCGCTCTCTCACTCGATCTCTCCCGCACTGGCCGTCGGTAGTAAAGTTTCTCCGTGTGTGTGTGGATGAAGATGGCGGCGAGCTCGGAGCGCAGTCCTCCGCCCTTCCCGGACTCCGAGGAGCCCGAGCTGCTGGAAGACAGCGACGACGGCGCGGACGCGTTCACGGGCGCGGTGAGTGACGCGTTTAGATGCGTTTATAACGCTGATCGACTGTTGTTGTTCTCCACGACCACAGAAACAGAAGACGTCACCGTACTTTCACATATCTGCTGTCCTTACAGCCGCCCGATCTTCATCTGCCTTCATCAGTAGATCTGCTGCTTTATAAAGACTGATCTGCGGTCACGATCTGCTTTCTGTTTCATTTAAGGTCGTCTGAGCGGGACTTCATGCGTTTCGTTTGGGCGTTGAACGGATCGAAGTCAGGCCCGCACGACCTGAACTTGTAGTCGAGTAAATATCTCAAGGAATGTGACCCAGTTTTCCAAAAACGACCCTGTCCAGTTGGGATCCTGAGAGAGTTTTGCGCTTGTGTGTGTAAGACTGAATGCTGATGTGTGGTGTTTAATGTAGGAAGTGTTAAATGGGCTGTAGATGTACTTTATACAAACTTACAGATCAGAGATCTGTGCACGTCTGCTGTGTTCATGCAAAACTGAACTAGAGAAAAGATCCAAACTCCAGTATGAGTGTGAGGAAGGTCTCAAACATCTACATGCAGGTGTCCAGCGGTCACTTTTAGGTGAGGTGTGATCATTTCAGTGATTGAAGATCAAAGTTCTGGTGTTCTTATGACGTGGTCATGTGAGTCTCGGATGAGATGGTTCATTCAAATTTTATTGGTTTTCCACCGGAAGTTTTTGTTGTAGGAAGAATTTGCTGAGTGGGAATAAATGTGCTGACTCGGATTGTTGATTTAGTGTTTATAATGAGTGCAGATGTTGTGCAGAAGATCAGAGCGGATCCACGAGTCGCCTCGACAGTGTCCTTCACAAACAGATTTATCACGAGTTAATCCTGAGGAATTGTTCTTGTAAACGACTGTACAGTACTCGCATAAATGTGTCTGTCTGTTTAGTTAAAGGGTTAATCTTACAAAGAGTGTCTGACTTATGTTTTACAACCCTCATAAAAAAATAAAAGGTAAGGAAATATGTTTTGCATAAAGAACTAGACCATACATTTTTTTCCAATTGTAACATTGTGTTCTTGATAAATAAAGACATTTCCTCTCTAATATAGTTTTTAGAAGTTTTTATAGTTATTTGAATAAAATCAGCATACAGTGTACAGATTAAACAAATACAGTAAAATTGCAAAAATGTCATTTTCTTTATGCAGAATGTAATTTATTTTAATTTTCAAATTTGAATGAGACTTTTGCTTTTGATTGGGGTAAATATGAATGAGACACTTTTAGTTTTTGTGAGATTAACTTGATGATGTTATGAACACAATGTATGTTTTATTCTGTGATAATATTTGTTTATGGGGAATGTACAACACTGAGTGTATGATCGTCTCTGTGCTGTTTGTAGTCGATCTCTGACATGGATTCTCCTTCACCGGGTGACACAAGCGGATCTCATAAAGACATCTTCAGCGACCCTCTAGAAGACATCTTCAGTGACCCGCTGAGCGACACCAATTCTGAACCCCAGAAGAGTGTGGACACCAAGATATCTTCTCCTGCTAGCGATGAGGCCGTTGACTTATTCAGTGACCCACTGGAGGATGAAACCGATGTCATAAGTCCACCTGAGGTCAAAAATCCCGTTCCAGACCTCCTGAACGAGTCGTTGAGCAGCAGCGTTGTTGATCCACCAAAGTCTAACATCATTGGAGAACCGGCTAGTGATGTCATCAGCAAACCAGGGCACAGAAACGATGTTGCGGATCCTCAGAAGGATGTTTTCAAAGAGATTGCGGGCAAAAGTGTTTCTGCCAAGAAAGCCGTGAGCGCTGAGCTGTTTGACGATGATGACGATGATGAAGATCTGTTTAAAGAACCGCTGAATGTTGTGTCAAAGAAGCCGTCAGCGCACAGGGGGCCACCAGTGGATGTTTTCACTGATCTGAAGTCAGAACAGAAGTGTCAGCCGCAGGGTAAACACACCCCTGATCTGTTTGCAGAGGAGTCTGTGACGGGCAGCAGCTCCAGGACGAACGGCCTTCACTCTGAAGAGCAGGATCTCTTCACAGGTACCTCACACCTGTAACATCTGATAACACTTCTGACAGTGACACCCTACATAGACAGCATTACTAGACATCATAGACACTATTACTACACATCATAGACACCATTACTACACATCATAGACACCATTACTACACATCATAGACACCATTACTACACATCATAGACACCATTACTACACATCATAGACACCATTACTACACATCATAGACACCATTACTACACATCATAGGCAGCATTACTGGACATCATAGACACCATTACTACACATCATAGACACCATTACTACACATCATAGGCAGCATTACTACACATCATAGGCAGCATTACTACACATCATAGGCAGCATTACTGGACATCATAGGCAGCATTACTACACATCATAGACACCATTACTACACATCATAGGCAGCATTACTACACATCATAGGCAGCATTACTACACATCATAGGCAGCATTACTGGACATCATAGGCAGCATTACTACACATCATAGACACCATTACTACACATCATAGGCAGCATTACTACACATCATAGGCAGCATTACTACACATCATAGGCAGCATTACTGGACATCATAGGCAGCATTACTGGACATCATAGGCAGCATTACTACACATCATAGGCAGCATTACTACACATCATAGGCAGCATTACTACACATCATAGGCAGCATTACTGGACATCATTGGCAGATTTGCATACATTTTGGAGTCATCTTTCAAACCTTTTGTGTAATTAAAACTTTGTGACACTTCCTTTGAAGTATTTTTGGCCATCATGGGTTTCTTGTAACGTTTCTTCTGTGTTTTAAACACTATGTAGGCTGCGTGATGGACACACAGTAGGCACACTCAGATGTTCACTTTGTTTTTCAAACCTAGTAAGCTCCCTTCTCAGACAACACAACTGGTCTTCTTGACGTGTGATTTGTGTTACAGCATCTTGTGAACTTGTGTGGTTTCAAACTTTGTGAGCTACTTTTCCACACAACAGTTCTGTCTGTGTGTGTCTGTGTGTGTGTGTGAGAGTGAGAGAGAGAGACCCACACACACACACACACACACACACACACACACATGTACGCACATGAGTGATGGATAATAAATGTGCTTTCTCAGCGTTCACTCAGGAAGAGGAAAAGGAATTCCTCAATGACCTTTGACCTCTGACCTGACCCTGTACTGCTGATGGAACGTGTTTTGCATGCTGTGTGTGTTTCTCCTGGTTTAAGTGTGTTTTAGTGTAGACGCTGCTTTAAAGCATGATTATAAAACATATGTTTATGCAGAAGCTACAGTGGAGCTGTCGCTGGACAGTCCTCGTAACGACCGCAAGATGAAAGATGTCGTGAAACCATCCGGATCGACTGCTGCTGCTCCAGCAGTGAGCAGCTCCATCAAAACACCATCCAAAACCCAAGAGGAGGTAAAACTGATCAATAGAAATAGAATAGAAATCAGGGATTCAGACAGAACACGCGGTAACAGGAAGATAATCAAACGTTCTTCATACCGTTTCACTACAAAGAACCTTTGGTGAAAGTCAGCTTTCCTGTAGCTCAGTGGTTAGAGCATGGCGTTAACAACGCCAGGGTCATGGGTTCGATCCCAGGGATTGCACATACTCAGAAATGTTATAGTATAATGTAATGTCAGTCGCTTTGGATAAAAGCGTCTGCCAAATGCATAAATGTAAATGATGAAACAGAAAAGTTCTGTGGATGTTATTTTATGGAACCATACAGCCCAATAAATAATGCATTTCTGTTTTTTTTTGTCACTTTCATTAAGTTGGAAGAAGAGGAGAGCGAGGACAAGTTTGACCTGAACATTTCCGTCACTCATCCAGAGAAAGTCGGTAAGATCTGTCAGCTGAGCAGACATGAATTATTAATAGAAGTTCTGCTGTGTTTTGATTCACACATGGGATTACTGCTGTGTTTGTAAAACATGTAAAAATAGTTTGTCTTAAAGCTGCAGAAAACTGGTCTGTCATGAGGTGAAATTATTCCAGTTACGAAACTGCCATATATTCCCAACTTCCTCTTTTCGCCCTGCGAAAGCTGTTTTCATTTCCTGTTCTTTGAAGAGGTGTGGTTTCTCTGAACGTGTGTTTAAGACACAGTTTGTAGGTTCTGCAGCACACACAGACCTCTGGTTATATATGACTGTGTAATTACATCACTGTGTTTCTGTCATGGAGGGGCTGGAGGGTTTCGGGCATTTGTGATTAAGCAGAAAACAGATATCTGAAGCAGACCTGTGTTCTCAGAACAGAAGTAACACGTTCATCCCATTTGGGCTGCAGAAATTTAATTGTGTTTTATGTTTCTGTAATGAGTTGGGAGATCAGGAGATTACAGTGCCAAGATCATGGGTTTGATTCACGGGTTTGAAGCACATACTGATACAAATGTTCCTTTACTTATCTGCCAGAAGTATAGATGTATAGATGGTTATACGGTCAAAAAAGCACCAATGAAACAGTCTGTACAACCCATGACACAGAAATGAGCCCTTAAAAGTGTGCAGTGGTAACTGAGTGAGACATCTGAAGATCTTCTGCTGTGAAACTTCTGATTCACATACAGTGTTGTTGTTGTTGTTGTTGTTTTGATCTGTTGGTGTGTTGGGCTTGTTTTTGCAGGTGATGGGATGAATGCGTATATGGCCTATAAAGTTTCAACACAGGTGATTATTACAGATCACAAGTCATTTAAAAAAATCAGTCATAAATCTGCATGTTTGCTGCACTAACACACATAATACGACCTGCTTGTTGTGTCTTGTGTCTCACAATGACATCAGTAATGTTGGCCTGTCTTCCTTCGTTCTCTCTCAGACCACGTTACCCGTGTTCCGGAGCAGAGCGTTTACAGTACGCCGGCGGTTCAGTGATTTTCTGGGATTGTACGAAAAGCTCTCGGAGAAACACTCACAGAATGGATACATTGTGCCCCCGCCTCCAGAGAAGAGCATTCTGGGTAGGAGAACTCACTCAAGATGTGATTGTGTGTTGCATCAGATCCGGTCTGATAACGAGTGTCTGATGATGGACACATTCTGTGGCTTCTGCAGGTATGACTAAAGTGAAAGTGGGGAAGGAGGATCTGTCTTCAGACGAGTTTGTGGAGCGGAGGAGAGCTGCTCTTGAGAGGTTTGTCACCAGAGCGAACGTCTAACCGGCTGTGACTGTCAACAGCATCAAGTTAACTTGTGGTTTTGTTTCTGTTCTTGTTGTGTTGTGCTGGATAAACCCACAGTGGGGTTAAGTGTAGGGGCAGAAATATCATTAGCTCACTTTAAACCCATAGATGTTAATGAAATGTTTTTGTAACGATAGCAGTATAAATGTGTGTGTATGTGTGTGTGTGCGTGTGTGTGTTCAGGTATCTTCAGAGAGTTGTGAATCATCCATCTCTGCTTCAGGATCCTGATGTGAGAGAGTTTCTGGAGAAAGAGGAGGTGAGATGTCTGTCTGTCTCTCTCTCTCTCTCTCTCTCTCTCTAAACCTGTGTAAACTTTGTTTGAAATGATAAAATGGTCTTTATGTGTGTGTGTCTCCCTGTCTGTGTGTCTGTGTGTGTTAGTTACCTCGGGCGGTCGGCACTCAGGCTCTGAGTGGAGCCGGTTTCCTCAAAATGATCAACAAAGCCACAGACGCCGTCAGCAAGATGACCATCAAGATGAACGAGCAGGACGTGGTGAGTCACACACAGATATCAACAACTGAACTTCATCTGACTGACACAGTCACACACAACACACACAAGATCCAGACGTATGTTTGTGTTGTGGCAGTGGTTTGATGAGAAGATCCAGGACGTGGAGAATGAAGAACAGCAGTTACGGAAGCTTCATGTGATGGTGGAGTCGCTGGTCAGTCACAGGAAAGGTTCGAAACCTCCACGATTCATCTCTCACGATTCATTCATAGTACGCTCGGTTCCTCTGTAAACTCCTCCGGCTGTGAAGTGATGTGTATCTCTGTGTGTGTGTGTGTGTGTGAAGAGTTGTCAACAAACACCGCCGTGTTTGCGAAGAGCTTGGCCATGTTGGGCAGTTCGGAGGACGACACGGCTCTGTCTCGGGCCCTCTCTCAGTTGGCGGAGGTTGAAGATCGAATCGAGCAGCTCCACCAGGATCAGGCGTCCAATGACTTCTTCTGCTTCTCTGAGCTGCTGGCCGATTACATACGACTGCTGGGAGCCGTCAGGGTACTCACACACACACACAATGAGACACACACACACACACACACACACACTGAGACACACACACACACACACACACTGAGACACACACACACACACTGAGACACACATCACACACACACTGAGACACACACACACACACACTGAGACACACACACTGAGACACACACACACACACACTGAGACACACACACACACACACTGAGACACACATCACACACACACTGAGACACACACACAAACACACACACACTGAGACGCACACACTGGAATACATGAACCAGCTTCACATGCTGAGATGCTTTTGTACTATATGATTATATAACACAAGTATCTTGTCCATTTTAAACATCTTTGCAAGCATTAAACCATTGCTTTGTGCTATAAGGTACATTTTATATTATGTTGGGATATAATTACGAACGGATAACAGGGTTGACCGTTTGGATGGCACTTACGAGACTAAGTGTTTATTAGAAAAAGGTGCTATTTCTCAATAATCATTTGTTTAACCATAGAAAACAGGGTTGGTAACAGGGCTGACGGTTTAAACGTGTGTGTTTGTGTATCAGGGCTGTTTTGATCAGAGGATGAAAGCGTGGCAGCGCTGGCAGGACGCTCAGAATACGCTGCAGAAGAAGAGAGAGGCAGAAGCCAAATTACTGTGGGCCAACAAACCCGACAAACTCCAGCAGGCCAAGGACGAGATAACAGAGGTGACCTGCGCCTGTACCTTTAAGACCACAGCCACATTCACCAGAATCAGATCTTCATACTCTCTGACTCTGTGCTTCTGTCCCGCAGTGGGAGTCAAAGGTCACGCAGTACGAGAGAGACTTCGAGCGAATTTCAGCCACCGTTCAGAAAGAAGTCAATCGCTTTGATGTGAGACGTGATTGATCATTTTCTGATCATTTCATTTTGTGGTTTCGTTAATATCAAGATATACCAGATAATGAGCACACAGTCATTAAATAAACAACAGCGAGGACCTCTTTTATGTAAACATGTGTTCTTGTTAACAGAAGGAGAAAGCTCGAGATTTTAAGAGACAAATCATCAAATATCTGGAGTCTCTAATGCTCTCACAACAACAGGTAAATAAAACGTTTCATCTGAATGTGTCGTTTAAATCCTCATTCATACTCGTTCTGATTCTTCTCTGTTTTCTCTAGCTGATCAAATATTGGGAGGCGTTTTTGCCAGAAGCAAAAGCAATCGCGTGAGACACACACGTACACACACACCTATATACACACACCTATATACACACACACACACACACACACACACGTGACTGAGGCCTTTTCTATATTTTTACCTCTCGTCTATCAACAAAGATCAATCGCATCTGATTAATAACTTCATCGAATCTCCATCTTTGATTTTCTTTCTTTTTCTTTTTTTATTACGCGTTCCTTCGGAGGAGTTTCAACGTCATAATGTCACCACAGATGGAGCAGATGCACTGAATTCATTCTCAACAGCAGTGTCATCGCTGTTCACTAGAGGGCGCTCTGCCCCCATTTACACAGCGCATCACACTCGCGCACACCTGTCATAGGGCAGTTTTTAAGGAGACACTAGGAATTTCAGAGATGCCTTTAAATCTGGATTTACCCCCTCTGAATTCAGCAATATTGCAAAGTGCATAAATAAAATACAGCGTTGAACATGAATTTGTTTAACAATATTTGCAGGTTAAAGAAGTTATGACCAGTTACAGCGCCTCTGTCTGACAATTGTAAGATGGTTACTGGACGAGTTAGTACATAAATATAACAGCACTGAATATTAGTCAGTAATTGATCAATTAAATAGATTTTTCTTTTGCTGGCAGGATTATTTTGTGTTTAAGAGAGATTCAGATGGTTGTCGTATAGAATGTAAAAGTTCCTTTGATGCCCCTCAAATGCAACACATTAAAAACTGCATTTCTGCAGAGTTTAACATCAAAACCAGAGAACACGAGACGTTTGGAGCACTTCAGTCTTAAGATTTATGTTACGGTCATCAGAAACTCCTCTGTCATGATTTCATTTGTATTTCCTTTTCAAATGCTTTATTTTCTATCATTTGTAGAGATTTAAGCCACAATGTTGATTACTGATTTGTGTCAAACTGTTTTGTTTTGTGTTACTCGCTCGACTCTGGCATGTTACAAATAATACGTTTTTGCTGTGCTTTAAAAATGATACAACTGTTTCTACATCATGCTTTTTGTTTGCTTTTTTCATGGATTTTGTAACTGTAATTACACAGTTTTAAAAGATTCATATTTACTTTTTAGCATCGCTAAACACTTGTTGTTGTTGTTTGTTAATTAGTTCAGATATTAGCTTCATGAATGATAATTCGAGCCTCATTGTAATGACACTTCAGACAGACAGGTGGGACGTCTCTTTGTGTGGCTGGCGTTCGTTTAGGTGCCATAATAATCAGAAGTTCTTTATTAGAGTCTTTATTAGGTATTTTTTCACTGTGGACACATCCTATGAAAAAACAATAAAGATTTAATTACAAATGTAAGTCTTTTGGTGTCATTCTCTCATTTGCCTGTAGGTTAAGGTCATAGATATGCTTCCAATCATGTTTATGGTACATTAGTGTAAATTAAATTGTTATTTGTCTGGTTAATGATGGTTTTGTATTGTGTGTGTGTGTGTGTGGATGCACAAAACATCTCTTAATCTCAGTTCCTGGCTGAAACAAATGATCTACACACTCGACAGACTAATGAGGGAAGTGATTCTTTTGCCTTCTGGATTTGTTCCACATTAAATGCGACACCTTTCACTTTTACCAAAAGCCTTTAAGTGTAAAACAGTTGATCGTTTAAGTGTAAACTGATCTGTAATCGATTATTTGTCTGGAATCACTGAAGAGCGCTCTGCTCAGAATAGAGAGAGAGAGAGAGAGATGGTTTTTATGATGTCTCTGTGGGCAGTTTATTGAGATGTTTCGTAATGAATGATGATTTGGTGAAACTGCAGAAATGTTTGTATGCTTCATCTTCACTCTCAGCACGAGATCTTGTGTCACAGGAAGTCATGTGACTCATTTATCCAGACAGATGGAATAAACGTCATGTCTAGAAGTATGATGTCAACTGCTGACTGTTTCCAAACTTACAGTATCAACATGATTATGATAAAACTGTGGTGTTTGGAAATAAATAATCATGTGTTTTGAATATATGTGCCATATTTATACCAATGGTATTATTTTAAATAGGTTGGATTATCATGTAGATATGATGGTAAGTAAACATACGTATGTAATAACACGTTTGAAAATCAGCATTTTATTTTATGTGGAAATTTTTTTTAAATATCTTCTCCACAGTTCAAGTCCAACAGAGAGATTATTAAGGGTGTGTGTGTACAAATGAGGATCTCATGACAAACTTGTGATCTAAGGATGCACAAACACGAAACAGCGACACAGAGAGCTCTGTAATTTAATCCTCTCATGCATAATCATAATTCACATTTCATTACATTATAAGTAAGACTGACAATTTTTCACCATTCAAAAACGTCACTCCTAAAATTGAGGGTTCCAGTGAGAACTAATGGGGTTCCACAATGTGAGTTCATACGAGAACCTTCTGAGGTTCCAAACCATGAACCCTGAAGAGTTCCCCGAAGCATCACAAATGCACTTTCCTCTGTATACAAGGCTTTGAATGATATCAACGCGTTTGTGTGCGGGTTGAGTTCAGTGTTTAGTGCACGTTGCGTCAGGAAAGTGTTTGGAGGAGGAGTCACGAGCGATCACTGCACACGCACACGCGCGCACGCCGCAGTGAACGCGGCAGGACGCGACGCGTGGATCTTCAGTTCAGTCTGTCGTCTGTGAGATGTTGTCTCCAGTCATCGAGGTGTTTATTCCGTCCCTCATGCGGGAGGTGGACGAGACCGGAAAGTTACGCAAAGTAAGTTTGACAGTCACCGACATCTATCCGCGTGATTAACACAGTGAACGTCCATTAACACAGACATGTAACATGACTGTCGGTCTGTGCATGAGCCGAGAATTAATTGATCAGTCTTTCAGAAACACTGCATTCATTTACCATAGCAACCAGAGTTTTCACCAAAATACAGTCATTATAACAATTATTGTTGCCACAGCAACTTCATAGGTCAGTGGCAATAAATTAATTGCAAATGATTTCTCTTTTGTCGTTTCACAGCTTTTGGTAACAGTTATGGGTAAAAGTGTCAAATTGTCTCATTGGCTTACATTGCTAGAATGATCTTGTGTCACACACAATAATAACGCAAAATAATATTTATATTCGCTCTCTTTGTCTCTGCAAAAACAAGCTTAATTACAACATGGTACACAGTTTCTACATCTTTTCCTGTATTGTTGCGTAGCTTTTAACAGCAATGAGTTTTAAGACGATTTTATGAAACGGTTGTTTTGTACACCAGGGAAAATGTAATAAACATGCATCAACAAAAATGTTACTATATTTATAAAAAAATATGATTCTTCCGCCAAGCAATGTAGTTCCATCAAAACAGCATCACAGACTCAGTGGCGCAGTAATACTGATGTAATGCGGTCGCAGGTGTATATTATGAGTAATTTACGGCGGTGATGAACCGCTCAACCAATCAGAATCAAGGGTCATAATTTATGCACGACGCCTCACTCCACGAGCGTCGCGTCTAAATGAACGCGCGTTCATTTATGAAGGCCATTCTGATGCGCTTCGTCAGCGCCTGCGAGATTGAATTAAAATGTTAGCAGCGTTACTGTGATAATATTGTGGTTGTGTACAGTCATTGTAAAGTTTATATGACTGTAGTTTATTGTATAGGGGCGCGTGTTGTAACTGTATGGGGTAAGTTGTCACAACAGAATCATGCTAATTAAAGAGGATTTCACCACAGCTAGAGACAAAACGTGTTTGTGTTTAAACCTGTGCTTTAAACCGTATAATTACTGATCTGAAACTCTTAACAGCTGTGACAGCTTCTATAGTCTCAAAATCAACAAATGCAACACACCAGAAACACAACTGGCCCTCATACTGACTCCAGATCAGTCTGCAACTGACTGCTTTACTATTAGAACCAAACACACACTTTTCATTCCCAGCAGTGTCAGACAAATTAACTGTCAGAATCTGGATAACACAAAGCTGTACGAGAAGTTTTTTGTGTTTATGCAGTCAGATATCTGAATGAGAGGCTTTAATAGCCTGTGTGTGTGTAGGTGTGTGTGTGCGCGTGCATGCTAAAAGTAGAACAGCTACATCACAGCTGAATCAACCAATATGCTGATGTCAGTCAAAGCTGTAAAGCCATACACACACACACACAAACACCTGTTACACACATTCTGTTTAGGTCACAACATTTGTGATATTTTTGATACTGTGTGCGCTTCCCCGAGGTTCCAGAATTCTCCTTCACTTGTTTTGAACACACAGAGAGTTCCAGAACTTCAGAGGAACTGAAGTTCAGAGGTCAGAGCTGGAAGCTAATGTCTGAGCTGAATACAGCGATTTAAATGTGAGAAAACAGAGTTCATCATCATGTTGGAATTATTCAGCCCTGCACATCAGCAACAATGAGAGCTCTGTAAGAGAGAGAGAGAGAGAGAGAGAGAGAGTTTAAACTGAGCCCTCGTGACCAGTACCAGAAACACAGTACATGATCTGACCCTCGCTCAAGACAGATGTCTACAGCATGGTTAAGCTGCACTCTACTAACTGCTCCACCATCCTGCACTAAATCACTTTACCCATAAGGCTTTGCATAAACAGATACTGAAACATTTTCACCATGTCGTTGAATTTCACAGCTAATTGTGTCAGTTTAAGAAGTCAATTTCACAACAAATTAAACATAGGAAATGACATGTAGCATAATAAAACGAGGTGACTTTTTGAAGCATGTTTTTAGGCAATGTGACATGAAATGAATCACATTTATAACATTTGACCTCCAAATCAGATTTTTTTTACATCCCTGAGTGGATTATTTTTGTCATTGTGTCAGAGATCTTTGAGCACAGACTTGTCAAGACACGCTTGAGAAACTCTGGTTTTCATTTCCCTCTTGTCGCTGCCTCTCGGATGAAGTGAGAAAAATATCTGAGGTATTTTCACGTTGAGAAGCGAAAGACTCGCGCTGGGAAATGTTTAGTGGAACTGAATGTCTGGCCTTTTGTTATGAGTGGAAAACGGGAAGCTGCGAGTTCTCCGAGCAGCTCAGACTGACCTAAACCACCTCACACACAGCAACCCTGTGTTCACAATACACACTAAATACTGCTCACTGTTTAAATAATGAATACCACACAGTGTGCACAACGCAACAATAAACATTTTAAAAAACAGCATGACCACGTTCTCTGCCTGTTTACATCTGTTATCTTCTTGAAAATTAATAAGATTCATTTGGATTTTAAACCAGTTTTGTGTAAAAACAGTCCAGTCAAATTAGTTATGAAGTCAAAGGGCTTTGAAATGTGAGTATGCAGAATTGTGTGTTGTGTTTTGCACGCTACACATTGTGGCAGTATTCTATATCGGTATATACAGTGTATATACTGTATAATGTACAAGTCGGTATATACAGGCTTGAACTGTCTTGACATACGCAGTCAAACTTTCTGCCAGAATTTCCAGTGATGGATGGTTCATATGTGTCTCACTGACACGTCTTTGTGCTGGTGACAATAGACACACATGAGTTTTATATGCTGAGAGCTGCAGGGTGTGATCTTGCCTGAATCACTGCCACACCTGTGTGCCTTTAACCCTGTGTAAACTCACACCAGGCAGAACTTATGTACACTAACTGCATTTATATAAAAAAAAGTCTTTGATGATGTATTGTTAAACACCACGTCACCAGCTTCTTTTGGACTGCTGAATAGCTGATCGTGTTAAACAGTTTAGAACAGTTTCGGGTGCTGTGACCGCAATGTGAGCAACATTGAGCAACTAGAGACACCGATCGCCTCCTGCTGGACATTAGCTGTCACTACAGACAAACTTTGTCTCACTGGAGTAGATCTGTTCAGTTTGCTGTTCTCATGTCTGTTTTAGCTCTTCAGGCTGGAGATCCTTTTCAATGGAAGGAAACACTTTGTTTTACGGCGGCACAGTGAATTCCAGACGCTTCACCGCAAGCTAAAGAAGATCTTGCAAACTCCTGATTTCCCCAGTAAGAGGAACCAGCACCTGCGAACCAAACCTCTGGATCAGAGACGACAGGAACTGGAAGATTACCTCCAGGTGAACCCTGACTATACATGCTCCGCCCACACCTGCTCAGACTCCGCCCAAATTCAGCATCATGCACACTGAGGTTCTAAATAGTTTGTCTTTTGTCAATTACAGGTGATACTGTATCAGAATGAAATTGTTCCTCAGGAGCTTTTGGACTTCCTGCAGGTCAAACACTTTCATGCAGCGACCAGAAACTTCAGCTCAGAGTTTGTATCTGCCTCATAAGAGTTTTAAATAGAGTGAAATTTTGGCTATTATAGTTATTAATGTCATAATTTTCATATTTCAGTGAAATTCAGTCGGATGAATTTCAAGACCGGGCTTACAGGTACGATCAGCAGATCACACCTGAGAAATCATCTACTGCTCTTTGAACACATAGAAAGTCATTCTTTTATTGGACACCATTAGAAAACATCACTGATTAAAACAAACTAATGTTGTGTTCATCATCTGATGTTTGTGTTCTTTATCTGATGTTTGTTCTTGTCTTCCTGCAGGTTTCAGTTATTTAATCAGCGTGTCGTCGGTTTTTCGGCTGACCCTTATCAGCTGGAATCCAGATCAGGTAAATCTTGAGTTTTTTCTCATTACAGAAATGAATTCTGTTATATCAATCCACTGTGAAACATGAGCTTTCTGTGCTCGTTTGCTTCAGATCTTCCTGATATTGTGGTGGCGGGTGTCCTGCAGGGCATGTACCCCAGAGACGTCAAAGTAAGTTTCAGAACGAGCTGCAGTAAAGTCGGTTTTCCTGCAGGCGTCACCCGTGCACCAGAGCTGCCCGTGTATCCCAGAATTCCTTCTATTACCATCAGCAGAGTGGGTGTGAGCTCTCAGCCGGAGCCACAGAGAATATCAGAACAAACATTTGAGTGTTAACAGTCACTTCTAACAGTTTATTCTGATTATAACCTTCAGCTTTTAAAATGTCACATTCTGTTTATTATTTTCTAAGTGAACCTTCCAAAAACCATGAAGAAAAATATCCAGCTAGTATTTTACCCTAAAATAAAAGGAAAAACATGTACAAATGATACAAATTGTTTTGTTGAATGAAAATTGGGGAAGTTTCTTCAAATAGGTATATTATTATAAAGTTCATTTGTAAAGATAATCATGATGTGCTGCATGAATGTTTTCTAAATAAACAGGATGTTTCTTACAACTGTTTTGAAGCGACTGTTTTCATGTTACTGAGAAATGTTCGCATCACAATGCAAAAACATATTATCAGCCTTAAAGACGAACTCATCTTTGCACAATACAAATGTTTTTCTATTAAATAAGCACAACTGTGATTTTTCACGGTCTTGTTAAAGTAAATCATGAGACACGAAAGCTTTTAAGAAAACCTGGTCCCTTTATTGAACACCTTTACAAAAGCAGGTTGAAGTAGGTCTGAATTTTAACCGTGTGGAATGCCCGTTTGAACTGGACCAGGAAGTGCCGCGCTGCGGACCAAAACTGGTGCGTGTCGGTCCCACGAGTGGGCGGAGCTTCACTGAGCTTACACACATACACGCAATATTTCCACTAGTGGCACCAAATGGATTCAAATCCCCTTTTACCCCAAAGTCCCGCTGCCCCCAAACTCCCCACACTTAATTTACTCTTTAGCTACTGCGAAAGGTTTCTCCACGTCGATCTTGCCGCAGTCATGGATGACAACATCCTTCAGAGGTTTATCTCGGCTGTCCGTCTTGGTGCTCTCGATTTTTCGGACAACATCCTTTAAAACAACAAGAGATCAGACGTCAGACTCTGACACATCAGCAGTTTTTACACTCAGTGAGGGAGAACATCTCCACACATGCACTGAGAGCCGTCACTCACCATGCCCTCCAGGATCTTGCCAAACACAACATGTTTGCCGTCCAACCACGGCGTCTGGACGGTGGTGATGAAGAACTGAGAGCCGTTTGTGTCTTTGCCAGCGTTGGCCATGCTGAGCCAGCCTGGACCATAATGCTTCAGCTTGAAGTTCTCGTCAGGGAACCGGTCTCCATAGATGCTCTTGCCTACATCAAGACAGAGGGATGAAGTCATACATCTCCTAAAACACCCTGAGCTTACAAACCATCCTTTAAACCTCATGTTCTGGCCTCTAAAAACAGCTCAACGTTGTATCAATGTTAAGTCAATGTTACCCAAACAAAAGCATTATTAGTGTACATCTTTGACCGCTTATGTTTAGATCAGAGGAACATATGAGATGAATTTTAAATCACTGCTGTTCTGAATTATTGTAGCACCTCCAGTTCCGTCTCCTCTGGTGAAATCTCCACCCTGGATCATGAAGTCTTTGATCACTCTGTGGAACTTGCTGCCTTTGTACCCGAATCCTTTCTGAAAAATAAGAGTTACACTCGTTTACTGCTGTAAATTCACCCCGGGAAGAATCAGGACAGTCTGCGGCAGCGTCTCACCTCTCCAGTGGCCAGCTGAACGAAGTTCTCCGCAGTTTTGGGAACCGTCTTCCCAAAGACTCCGATAACAATTCTGCCCGCGTCCTCATCCCCGATCCGCATGTCAAAGTAAACCTGAGAAACAGCACATCCACTCTTGAGTCACAGACAGCACTGCGAGAACACGAGCTCTGCGTAATGGCGCACGGACCGCTTCTCCATGACGCCATTAACAGCACCCCGCTGTATCACATCTGCTTTTACAATCCCCTCGAATATATGACGGTATGATGGTGAAGCATGTGGAAATCAACTCTATATACACGACATTAAACCCGCGCCACGGCCTTTATTTAATGATGGTCAACAATGAACAAATAATCAACAAATCCAGACGAATAACAGCGCGGCGTGACTCTGTGACGCGTGAGATGTGACTCCAGATGTGACTCCAGATGTGTTTCAGTGTGAATGGAACAATCAGGAGCGACACTAAATGTCGCGCTACCTTGGCCGTGACTTTCGGTCCCTTTTTCTTCTCGTCCGCCTCCGAGCCGCCCGGGAAGAGCAGGAACACCACCGAGCCCACGACCAGTGTGACCGCCAGCACAAACTTCATCCTCCTCTCGCAGACGCGCACCATGAACGAGCAAATAGACAAACTGACCGTGTGGCACTGACCGACTTCTGCGGACGCTTTAGACGTTCAGCCTCCACCACGGGCCGGATGTGAGCTCCACAGCTGATCCAGGACCAGCTCACCGCGTTTCACGGCGTAGAATACATGAGTGATGAGCGCGACTTGAGCTGATTTGAGAACAGGGGCTGAGAGCGCATCCTGTCTTCATGACGTGTCGCGACCCATCGGACGCTGATTGGGTAGATTGATGTCCGTCGTGGATGAAAGAGCCAATCAGAGAGTGAAACGCGTAAGGAATGAACGCAGCAGTAGAGACGCGTCAGCGTTAAAGCGTCAGAGCTCGAACAAAGAGTGAAACAGTGACTGACTTTAAACTACATCACACTAACACGATACACTTCAGTATAATCCTCAAGACGCACAGAAATGAGCTTTTCGCATTACAGTTCGGGGGAAATACTTCAAAGTTTCAGAAATATTTATGATGGAGCCACAGAAGCCAAAGGGTTTAATTGTATTTTAACGGGTTGTAGTTTAATATTCTACAGTCTGAACACAAGATTTCCATGTAAGATTTTAAGTTCACATTTGCGGTCTGTTTATGAAGCATCAAGGATTTCTTGAGCCAGTCGTGGGAAATTAATCTATACACACACTCCATGTTTTTGACACTCAACTATTTTATTTAGACAAACATGTACAATAAAAGCAGCAGGATTTTAAACTTCTAGAAGGTTTAGTGTACTCAGTCTAGATCCAAAATACTGCAGAAAGATCTCGGGATGTCCGCTGTAAAACTGTGCCAGGAGTCGCTTCTTCTCTTTTAGGGAATATTTTGTGTTTTCCTCAATATTCTTTATCAGAGAGTACAGCTCAGTTTTAGTCGACTCTTTTATAGTTTCCTTGTATTCCCCTCTGGGCACTCGCTGACAAAACGGGCTGTCTAGAAGATTTGTAATAAAGAAAATGTTAATATGAACGATTACAAGTAAATCCAAGATTATAATCAAAACGTTTCATACCAGTACTTGAAGAATCTCTGCGTTTCATGATGTCATCCAACTTTTCACTGACCAGTTTGTGAAGAGAACCTGGAATCTGTTAAAAGATGAGAAGCTGTAATACAGCCAGTTGGTGAAATTAACACGGCTCTATTACTAAAGGAGAGAACATTGAGGAACCTTGAAGATCTCCTGGTGGTTGTCCAGCATGAAGATCAGCAGTAGATCTATCTTTGCTTTCTGGAGACCCGGGCTCTGGATGATAATAGCTCTAGAGAAGGTTTTCTTCACTATTACCCGGTTATCAATCTATGAAGTCATACACATTACCAAAAACAGTTAACTAGCTAACTAGTTCACAAATCCAAAATATGCAATGGAATAGTTAAACTGCCAGAAAACGTAGAGTGTTATTCTGTGGTTTTTAAAACAAGCACTCAAAGTTCTCCTTTAAACAGACTCGCGCAAGTTTAAAGGTCACATGCGTTGACCTCACCTCTTTTTGCAGCTGGATTTCTGCAGCATCTGCAGCTACAGCCATAAACTCTAGCAGTCTGCGCAGTTCCTCCCGCGCAGACGCAGACAGCATCTTCAGTGTCAGCTGCAAAACTTCCAGAGCTCGTTCAAACCTTCCGTTTTCTACATGCACATGAAAACACATACACACTGTTTCTCATGCATCACTGTAAGTTGCTATTAAACACACTGGACTGAAGAGCCTCAGTTTCACCCAGAAGTTCAGTGATCTCAAAGTAGACGTCCATCATGTCGTCACAGAGGAGGGGCTGGTGGTCCACATGTCCGTAATGTTTGCCCAGTGCGTGAAACAGCAGTAATTTACACTCGTCAATGCCCGAGGCTCCGCCCTGGCCCTCCTCACCATCATCATCCTCACGGGAGAAGCTGGGAAGCTCTCTGCTCACCTCCACCACTAGCTGATCAGGCAGGAAATCCAGCAGGTCTACGGCTGCCGACAACCAAACATCAGCACTGTGCAGGGAAAGACCAACCAGACATATGACGGTCATCATGTTGTCCGATTTCATTGGTTTCCAGTTTAAATGTAAACGTCTCTCACCAGGATTCTTTGAAGGCTTTGAGTACTTCTCTGTCCAGGTAGTTGCTGGTGTAGAGCAGGTGGGGTTCATTACTGCAGCCTCGAGATGGAGGAGAAACAATTTTGTTGCAGTTCAGTACTCCCTCCAGCAGAGGGAGATCTATCAACTGTGACAACCGCCTCACTGTCTGCTCACTCCACACTTCTCTCACCACTGACAGACAGAGAGAACACTTTATTAACAACTGTTTTTGTAGTGTGCGTACTATGCACACAATCCAGTTGTCTGTATATGACACATTGTTTTGTATTGGAAAGATGTGTGAATGGAGAACGTCGCCTTGTATCCCATAATGCAGTGGGATGTTAACTGTGATTTTCTTTATTACATGAAACAATATAACCATCATTGTGTTATTTACCATGTTAAAAACAGCAGTAGTATGCAGTATTAACTGCACATTCCTCCAGTATTGTACTGAAATTTAAACACAGCCCGTGCATGTATAACAGAAGCAGGATCTAAAGATCTTACCAGATGGAGGAAGACATTCAATGGGTGGAGAACCAACAAGTCCAGTCAAGTCCAACTTCTCCATGAGAAGATCCAGCGCATGGCCTGCTTTAACCGGTGTGCTATGAGAGAACAACAGACCATCTTGCCTGAACACAACCAAACAAACATCTTAATTATTATAATTAAAAAAACTCACTCAAAGTCATTGATCAAATAGAAGTTCTACAACACCTGCATGGAGTGACGTTCAACGAATTCTCCTTACTGGCAGACAAAAGGGAAGTTTCATACATGTCCACAGAAGGAACCTCCGTGTTCAGAAACCTGTAGAGACTGGTGCTGCTGTCCTGGAACACTGCTGCTTTACTGGTCTTCCCCAGAACTTTGGTTGCTACCATCTCAAACACCTTATGATCCAGAAGCACCTGGCACACGCGGGCCGCTTTGGTCCTGCACACCTCAGCTTCCCCAAGAACTTTATTCTGGACAAGACAAGCCTGGATGACATCCACAGCATCCGAGCCCAGGAAGCAGTTATCATGAGACTTCAGGTGTCGCCTGCGTCGCTTGATCTTCACTTGGCTTTTCAGAACAGTTATGATGGTGCGCCAGATGTCTCTGCTTTGGACCGTATCGTGTTGTATAACTTGGGGTTTGTTGATCATTTTGTGAACTGTAGAAACATGAAACACATTTTAGCTCATATTGCACATCAGATCTCTGGCTGTTATTTTATCGTTAAACACTTTACCATGAGGTTGTTTCAGGGGACTGTAGGGTTTGGTAATACCATGAGGTTTGTTCAGGGGACTGTACAGTTTCCCCACAACATCCAACAAAGCTGCTTTTTCCCGAACTGACGCCATGGATCCGTTTCAGACCCAATCATCAGTTTCCTTTATTAATCACCACTAATTAGTGACTTTCTGTCTTATTGGCTAGTAGTGAACCAATAAAATTCATGCAAAAACGAAAGACAACAATACCAAATGACAACACTAGGTGGCAGTCAATAATAATAACTGTCAATGTTTGAGAATTGAATACTAGCCTACTGTTTACTAGATAGGGTCCACTTTACAGTTCACAACATATACTGCCTATATACAATTTATCTGTCTGTCTGTCTATGTGTGTGTGTGTCCATCTGTCAGTCTCTTCCTGTTGACTGTAATATTCCACAGGTCTATTTGTGTATATCTTGTACTTGGCAGCTGAATTGTTTTCGTCTGGAGGGATGAATGACTCCTGTCATCGTGTGAAATGAAAGATGAGGTGTGTCATATCACATACAAACACACATAAACACATTCTCACCGGACGACACAACAATGTGACCTATGATGAGTGCTTGTTATTATTCCATTGTGTTATCTGCAGTTCTCTGTGGTCACCTCTCTCTCTCTCTCTCTCTCTCTCTCTCTCTCTCCTGCTGTTTGTAATTTTGGTGTGTGTGGGGGGAATGTTTCTGTGCAGGTTTCTGTGATGAACTTGAATTAGTTGTGGTGAATTCTGCCAGAGGGACTTCAAATACCTGACCGAAACATCTCAACATCTCCAAACAAACCTTTGTTTGATGTCCAAGAGAAAAACGAAACCACAACATTTCTGAGGATCAACGAAACACTATAATAATGCAGCAGGGCTTTTTCAATTATGTTGCATAACTTAAGTAAAAAAAGTGCATTGTGTACATTGTGAGGAAGTGAATTTTTGCGCAAAATAGTTACAGATTTTAGGCGGTAAACATCCACTGGATTTAAATCTGGTTTACACACTGAACGATCACAGACTTCCTGTGATATAATTACATCTGATGATCTGTGATGTTGACCCCAATGACCTGCAGATGTATTTTCACCAGTAGGGTTCATCCGAGGTCAAGTGTCATCCTACACTAGATGCTGATCCTGGATCAGCACACATGCACTCAGTACACATCACAGACCTGAAGCTCTCCAGATCAAACTGCTCAGTGTGGAGTTTGTTTGACTCAACTCGATCCAAACACAAGCAAAGGAAAAGCAAACAGCTGATTGGCGGAGGGTTACTGTAAGCTTGACGTACAGTTTCTTGCAGACGCACACGTACGTTGTGCAGATTTACGGAGCGTTTTATATAACGTGATGTTAATGGATGAACACAGCGGGTTGTGGGTTTATTGTGACAGCGTTTGGTTCACAGGTGTCGGTGGCATTTGTTCTGCAAGAGAATAAACGACTGATAATCAAAAACGTGCAAATGAAGATACACTTATCATTGCACACATACATCAGCACACATGTTGAGAGTTTACGCTCATACAGTAAAAACAGATCACAGTTGCTGTCGTTGCAAGCAGTAATATACTTTAAATATGTATCATAACCTATTGAATTATATTATAGTATATTGTATTAAGTGATATTGTTGTTATGATTTGTCTTGTTAATTGATATTGTTGTTTTGTTCTATTGATTGTTCATGAGTTGACCATTTATTCTGTTTTTATTTTAGTACAGCGGAATCACTGCAGTGTGTGTTCAAATATTATAGTTATGATACTCAGATCGAGAGAGAGAGAGAGAGAGGGAGAGAGCACTGACTCCGCCTCTCTTTCACTCTGTCTTTATTGTGTGTTTCTCAGCTGGAGGACCAGAGGGTCAGAATCACAGAGGAGGACACCAGGAGAAACCCAGCGAATCATGGCCACGTCAGACACGGCCCCGCAGCAGCTCCTCCGGTCCGGTCCCCGCACACCGAGTCTCACGTCACGGACCAGAACCGAGCTGACGGACAGCACGGCAGACCCGCGGACACCATGAGGGTGATTTATATCCGGAACGCCGGCGCGGTCGCTGCTTTCTCGGCTGAGATACGGGACGATTTTCTGCGGTAGATTGAAACAAAGAAATGACGATGAAAACACGAGCGCACGCGTCACGGTAAAGAGGAAACGTCATAATAGATTAGCAAACGTCATAGAATACGATCGCGTCATAGCAGAGCAGAAGACAACAGATTCGTTGTTCAAATTGTGAATGATACATTTTTATCGGCGTCATAAAGACACGTGATCTGCCACACTATTAGTATTATTGTTATTATTATATTATTTTTAGATAGATAGCCTACCATAACCGGCTGTCGGTAGAACAGACACCTCATTAAAATATGAGTCATTATCGAGAATCATAAATATATTAACATAATTACACGTTATCTTGTTATTTATTTGTTTATTTATATGCTAATTAAGTCTATTAGTGTTATATTTTAAAAACATTTAGTCAAGATACTTAACAAAAGAGAGAGGTGTGGATATCAGCCTCCAGCGTGATGGAGACACAAAAGCTGGAGGCAGGTAAAGCGCCGGGGACTGGGGTGGAGGCCCCTGAGGGCCCCGGCGGGCTCAGACGCAGCAGCTCCGGTGTCAAGAAACATCATCACAAACACAACCTGAAGCATCGCTACGAGCTGCTGGAGACGCTGGGCAGAGGGACGTATGGAAAGGTCAAGAAGGCCATCGAGCGGCATTCCGGGAGAGAGGTATTCCCAAAATATTCAGAAGCGTTCTGCACATGTATTGTGTGTGAGTGCATGTGGGTTGTGTGGAAACTTGAAGGTCTGTTTTGTGAACCAATGGCACCATTGTGCTCTTGAGCAGAACACTTAAGCTCAGGTCCTGTGGCGGTACCATCCTTTCTACCATGTCCAAAATTAAACAAACATGGCAATACCGTGGTATTTTTTTTTGCTGTAAGAAAAGGTGGAATTAATCAAATATATGAATGTATTGATATTATAAGAACAAAATGAAGTTTTTGCAGCGGCTGTAGTTTGTCGCTGGAGCAGCTCGTGGTAGTTTTGTTGTGTTTGGCTGCTTTCGGCTCCTCTCGTGGGAATTGTGCACTGCGCGCGCTCAGCACACGCGCGGCTGCAGAGAGCAGATGTTTTAAATCTTGTGTTTGACAGTCTGAAGAGCCTCTAACGGCCTCCAATGACATGCATGACGCTTTAGCCAATGTACCATTTCTGATGCTGCTGGGTTCAAAGGTCACTGCCGACGGGCCGCCATAAATAATCCCGCAGCGAGTCCGGCATGTTTTAAGAGTTTGAGCTCTGACTCTTAGGTCACTAATGATCAGATTGAGATGCCTGAAGACAGCTGAGCTTGTTCTTCACTGGGCATCTGGGTCAGGCAAGACTTTAACATTCATGTGTTCATTAATCAGACCGGAGACCAGATCAAAGATCAGACCTTCAGGCTTCAGTTGTTCTTTAACATCGTCGTCAGAACCCGCAGAACTCAGAACAGCTGCAGAGAGCATGTTTTTATCTATTGTTGCATACTGTGTGTGTGTGTGTGTGTGTACTAGTGGTTCTCTGTTGTTGTTTTTCCGGACCCTGATTCTACATCACACTTTCAGTGGTGATTCAACACAGTACTGAAGTTGTTTAGCATGCCCAACTGATTTGAATGGTTTCATGATCTCGGCAGCTAATAATTCACTACACAAAACACATTCTGTGGTTGGCACAGATTTTTTGTTCGTGGTTCTGGAAGCACATCACAGAGTTTAACATGGCTAATTTCTGCAAAGTGTCAACGTTTTGATTGGATGGCCTTGAAAGTCAACAACGAAAGATATGGCGTGCATTCTTTCTCCTTTTTAAACATCAAAATGCGTTTTTATTTTTACTGGCATTACTGTTCACCATTATACGTTTGGTTGCCTTTCATTCTGTACAATTTTTTTCACCTGTATGTCTGGGACTATCAACACAGATCTCTGACCTGTGTTGAACATGCTCTCTAGTGTTAAATGGGTGCTGTAGTCGTGGCAACAGAACTGTTTGTGTCCGTTATGGGCTGTAAGCAGAGATACAGTCTTCTGTTGGTTTAAAGATTTATAATGCGAAACATCTCACAAGCGCACACACAGGCCCTGGTCTAGGCTGCAGGTCTAAAAATAAAACCCCACACATACACACAGACATGCATGTTTTCTCATTTACCTCAGAACCAGACGCATGTAATTTGTCACGCATGTTTGTGGCCTCATAAACATAAAGCCACTTGAGGAGACATTTAGTGTTGTTGTCTACAGGGCTGAAGTTCACTCAGCAGGAATTAGTTGGAAAAACTGCTGGATGTGTGTTTATGTTATATAGACTAACAGATAACAGCCATAGAAACAGCTGATAAGAGCCACCGAGACTAAATACAAGACTCGTCAGAATGAGATTGCTTTATTATCTCGATTGATTCAATTGATAAGATCAAGTCTTCTGCTGTCTAGATTTGTCTGTGGATCTCAGTAATGTCTCAGATTTACCAAGAACCCAAAGTTTGCACTCAGTATGAGCTCAAACATCATCAGACTCTTCTCATGCTCTGTTGTGACGTGGGTCTACTGTCCTTCACTTGTCACATACAGACACACAGAAAGTTCTGACTGCTGAAACACGCTGCAGTCAAGTACAGCTTTGCCTTGACCTTTGACCTTTAGTGACCCATGCTGTTCCTGCCGTTAACTGAGGAGATGTCACAACTTTCAGAGGCTTTACTGGCCTCTGCCTCGCTACTGACCCATCAGACAGACAGATAGCATGTGTGTGTGAGGGCTCGCACGTATAAGGTCAGTTCTACATGTAGAAAATGTTCCGCATGTGTTTGTATGGAATACTGTGTGCCTTTGAAAGACCAAACAGGATTGGATTTCTGCAGAACATAACTGTGAGAATTCTTTCCGTGGTGTGTGATGTACCGGTCACATGCACACATGAGTGTGTGTGTGTGTGTGTGTGTGTGTCACAGTGACAGTGTGAGTGAACAGAGAACCACTAAAGTTAATTTTGAACAGGAAATAAAGACGCCATGGAAAATTAATCTCATGCACGCGTACCAGAGCAACAAAGCTGCTGGATGGCTCTTCCTTCTGATCCTGGTTCAGTTATTTCCCACTAATCTAATCTAAGACATCACAGAGTACATCACTAAACTGATCTCAGGTCAGCTGTTCACAAAAAGTGTGTCTTTCCATGTGTGTTGTTTTTCCTTCCATCTAGTGGTTGTTTTTGGCAGGAGCTGCTCGGCGCATCAGATTCCTTCAGCAGAATAAAAATAGAGACACCAGATGTGTAGAGACACCAGTAGTGGGTTGCCAGGGGGTTGCTATGAAATTGTCAGAGCTTTTAGCACATTGCCATGGGGTTGCTAAGGTGTTCTGTGTGGTTGCTATGCAGTGTTATTCATATCTGTAGCATAAACAGTTTAAACAAACAGCAGGAATGAAAGTGAAAACTCTTCTGTAGTTCTATTGATACTGTACTTCATTCATTTGACTCGCATACAGATAGACAAACACAAACTCTGCCTGTGGAAGTGCTGTCTTGTTCTGTCCAGAAGTTTCTTCTCTCCAGAAGTAACATTAGCATCTCCACTGGAGCTGGCAGGAGGTAAATACCTTTAGCTTTACATCATGAGCTAATGGAAAACCTTTCCAGTGAAGCTTCAGATGTGAGCAGCGCTGCTGTGCAGCCGTGAGGAAACAGCCTCTGCTTTCTGCATTCATTTGTCTTTTATTCCACATAATCAGTTTTGAGGCATTCTGTTTTCCTTTTATGGGTGTAGACCGGGATGTACCTTCAGCTCTTCGGAAACATGTGGTTTTGGTTTTTCCGAGAGGAATAGCGGTCTTCCTGATGGGTCGACTCTTCTAAGAGCTGATGATGGCAACATACAGGCAGGTGTAGATCCTGGCTAACAGTTTTAGGTTGTTTTTGTTATGTTTTTTAGATGTATTAATGATATTGTTTGGTTAAGAGAACCTTATTCAAATATATGTATATATAACGTTTAGAGAACATTAGCCAACATTTATTCATATCCGGAACGGAGATGTTTAGATACGTCCCTCAGAGGGCCGTCAGCATGTGTGACATCACGAAACCTTTTTACAGAGGATTTCCCTTTTTAGGTTTATCATGAAGCGGTTCATTGTTCCATTTGTTTTACACACGCCCGGGAGTGTGAGAACAGACAGGAAGTCACTCATCATTTCCTTTTTCCTCCTGATGACATCACTCATCAATCAGCAGGGCACTTCCTGTCCACCAACACTGCTCTGAAGATTCTAGAACTGACAGCTCACCCACCTTTCCAGAATCACAGACAAAATGATAGATAGAACAAGATAGAACCTTTGTGAAACAGAAGGGTTCTACGGATGTCCTCCAGAGGTTCTTAATGGAACCATACAGCCAAAAATGGTTCTTCTGTGGCATTATGAAGCACCTTTATTTTTTAGAGTGTAATAGTGAAACCGTAGCAGCCGCGTTGCTGAAACTTTTAGGGCCCACGAGAGCAGAATAAACACACCAGAGTTTTCATTACAATCCTGGACACTGAACCCAAAAAAAACAAACTAAATTACACACCACCCGGCTAAAAATATGCTCTGATGGAGGACAGTGTGTGTGTGTGTGTGTGAGAGAGAGAGAGAGAGAGACACACCTCTCGGTCTGTTTGTGTTAGCTGAGGCTGTCTGTCAGATATTCCACATGAAGCGTCGGTTGGCTGCTCAGGTGTTATTGAGTGTTTTTTGTAGAAGCTGTGGCCAAGTGGTTAGCACACGTGCTGTGACACATTTAGCTGTGGTGCTCATGTGGACAGCTTGAGTCTAACTTATGTCATTTCCTGATACTGTTTCCCTCTCCTCAGTACTGCTTCTCTGGACCCCCTCTCTCAGGAGGATGTTGAAAAAGATGTTTGTCTCTGACACACGAAAACAAACAATAAAACACTAAAACTTTTTCAAATGTTTGAAAACATTATGTTAGTTTTCATCCGAATAAAACCTAATGAGACTCTCTCTCTCTCTCTCTCTCTCTCTCTCTTTATTTATCTAGGTTGCCATTAAGTCTATCAGGAAGGAGAAGATAAAAGATGAACAGGATATGATTCACATTCGACGAGAGATCGAGATCATGTCGTCTCTTCGCCACCCGCATATCATCTCTATATATGAAGGTATCTGTCCATCCATCTGTTCATCTGTAGATGAAGAGCATCCAGAAGAGTCTTAATGTAGTTTGGATGTGTTTGAAGAATCTGATCATTCTGAGCTTCTCCTTCTCAGCTCCTGTTTGGCCTGTTAAGATCTGTGGTGAAACCCTGTGTTGATGATTTCTGAAGGTTTCTTCAGTTCTTCTGGAGTTCCTCAGCAAGGCTGGCGTGCTGTCAGTGTGCTGACTCTGTGGTTTTACGCTCAAAGTCCGTCTGGGCTCATAGAGCAGTTTATTTCTGAGGAGTTGCTGTATTCATCTTTGTTTAAAGTCACGACTCTTGTCTGTGTTGTGGTTGGCCGAGATGGAAAGAGAAAACCTTTTAAACGAACCTCTGGAGATACAAACACACGTCTCATTTATTCTCGTTTCTGTGTGTCTGGATTTGTGTTTCATGTGTTTCATGTGTTTGTAGTGTCGGGATTTTGCTGTTTTACATTTGTCTGTTAAATGTAAATTCCTGTATCAATGTGTAGCTGCATAGAGGACCATTTTATTTTGCTGCTTAGAGAGAGTTCACAGTTATAAGTCTCAGCTTTGTCTCGGTTGTTTCTCCTAAAACTCCACAGGAAGAATAATGAAAGCAAGTAAGAAAATTGTTAACAGTGCAGATCTGAGAGCTGGAACACTGATGTGGATAGCTAGCATGACTGAGCACAGTTTTGTTCAGATCTTCTCTGAAGTTCTAGAGGAGACACATAAAAGAAGTTCTTGTAGCCCAGCTGGTAAAGCAAGGGTCTCTCAAAGCTCCACACAGATCTGAAGTTCTCTCACTCCCTGCTGTGCTGTCGAAAGAAGTGGTGACCATCATCTCTCTCTCTCTCTCTCTTGTGCCAGACGTTTGGGTGGGGTGTTCTGAGGATTTTTGGGGTTTCACAGAAACTGCCTCTTTCTGTAATTTGCTGTGCTTATTCTTGAGGGTTTTTTTAGCTTCTCCTGGTCGTTAGTGGATTTTTCAGCGACTCGTGGAACTTTTGGACCGGTCACTATAAAACAAAGACCGTCTTTTTCATGTCTAGCAGTTTCTTTAGTTAAACGCAGTTATTGTGGGTCTGAAGATACAGAACGCCACAGTACATGTTTATTTTTGATCGCACGCCTCTCTGGAGTGACCGTGGCCTGTGTAAACGCATCTTGTGCTTTCCAATTAAACAGAAACTCCTTTGTAAACATGTATATGTAAATATAATGCAAGTATAAATTAGTTTAGGCTGGGTCTGGTCATACGTAAACAAAGCAGATCACAAAAACACGAATACACAAAAACACAAATGCACAAACACACAAACACAAGCACACTGCTGCTAATGTTTTGATTGTTGTGTTGTTCTGTTTTGCAGTGTTTGAAAATAAGGACAAGATTGTGATCGTCATGGAATACGCCAGTAAAGGTGAACTTTACGACTACATCAGCGAGCGCCGTCGCCTGACGGAGAGAGAAACTCGACACTTCTTCAGACAGATCGTGTCGGCTGTGCACTACTGTCATAAGGTGCGACTGTCATTCATTCCCATCACCTCTACAATTGTTTCTTAAAGCCTTGTGTGTTATTGGAGCTGCACATGCAGTTATTCCGGCCGTGCGACATGAGTCCGTTATCTTTGGCACTTGTCTGTTTGGGAGGAATCTTGGAACGGACAACTAATGTGAAGTGTCTTTGAGACGTACATTTCATCTTTCGGCAAAGCTAAAGCGTTTCCCTAACGTTCCATGAAGTAACAGAAATGTTAAAAATGTTCTAGGAAGGCTCAAAACATCCAGTTTTTAATTGTATTAATGTTATTGCTTGGTTACATAAGCGTTTTAATTTTTTTTTTAAAATGTTCCACTAACTGCTTGATAACATTTTGGATATATGATGTATAATGATGTATATGATATGTAATAATGATGTATAATGATGTAATAATGATGTATAATGATGTATAATGATGTAATAACGATGTAATAATGATGTATAATGATGTAATAATGATGTATAATGATGTATAATGATGTATAATGATGTAATAATGATGTATAATGATGTATATGATATGTAATAATGATGTATAATGATGTAATAATGATGTATATGATATATATTAATGCTCTATTAGATCTCTGAAGTTTGTTCATCTTGCTGATGTTGTCGTTACAGAACGGTGTCGTTCACCGGGATCTGAAGTTGGAGAACGTTCTGCTGGATGAGAACTGTAACATCAAGGTGAGATGTTCCACTCCACGAGCCGGAAACACATACTGACTGTACTACACAGTGTGCCAGATTACTGCATACTAAATCAGAGTTTAAATAGTATGCAAAGATGTAGATTTTGTACTTTTGGATTTTCTCACACAACTTTCATTTATCACTTCATTTATCACTCATGCAGTTCAATCTTGATGTATGTAGTAGAAATGTATAAATGGGGACGCAGCATGTCTGTCAGTTAGTGTGAACAAGTTCAGGCCAGTATCTGTTACACTAAAGGTTTTCACACTCTGTGCAAAACAAACACACTTTCTGATGTGGTTGTTCATGTTTTAGATTGCTGATTTTGGGCTGTCCAACCTGTTCCACAAAGACAAACTTCTGCAGACCTTCTGTGGTAGTCCACTGTATGCGTCTCCAGAGATTGTCAACGGAAGACCTTACCGTGGTCCAGAGGTGAGACTCGCCACAATCAACACAACTCCACAAGCTGTTTTTGTCTCTGAGAAATGATGACACAAGCTGCTGAAGATCTTAAAACATGCTGGAATAACTAACAACAGGCGTGCATGACATGCTAACGCTTAAGGTTTACAACATTCCAAATAAAACATCCCACAGTTCCATTTTGTTAGCGTGTAAAATCATCTGTGAAATCTCAAGAACTGTCTGTGTGGTTAGTGAGGACTTTGATGGGATTATCCGTCCACAGAGCTGTAGAAACAGACCAGCATACGCCTTGTGCTTTCCCTCCAAACATTTATACCAGCTGGAATTTTTTCTCCAAGTGTCTGTGATTCCACTGATCCTGGGTCAGAGTTACCCTAGATTCAAAGTGAGAGATTAAGATCTAAAACGCAAAACTGGTGCATAAACATATATGACTTGAGAGTCTTTTCTATACACAGCCCAAGGCATTTTAAAATAGTAGTAGTTTAGTGTTCTGTAACTTCAGTTGACCTCAGTGTGCTATAATTTTCTGTCTTTTAGCCTTGGCTTACAAAACAACTGCACAATGTAGAGGCTGTAATCAAACTGAGTGAACCCCTGTGGTGCAGAGTGAATAAAAGCTGTCGAGTTGCCATCAGTTTGCCTTGAGCGAAACAATTACTCGGGTTTCTGACTGATTTCCTGTTAACGGACAGCTCAGGAACCTGGAAACCATCCACCCAGCTAACAATTTGGGGTTGTTTCTATGAAGAAAAATGTAGTGATATTTTGTACGTTCAAAATGTCCAGCTTTTTAGACGTTGTATGAACATTATTGCTTGGTTACGCTATTTAAACTATTTTTAATTTTGTAACGCTTTTAAAACATTCCACCAACAAATTAGGACCATCAAAAAAGGCATTCCATTCATTTTTCATCAAGAGTGTGATGTGATTACTTTGAGAGAACCTCTAGTGAACGTCATGTTCTTTAAAGATTCTCTCAGAGAATTCTGGTGGTGCCCTCATGTGTTTTCTGGCCAACATCATTTCACTTTAATCCAGACGCTTGCTGGACTTACGTAACAGAGAGCTCAGAGCAATAGTGTACTGCAATAAAAGGTCTTAAATGACATTTTATATGGCGCACAGCACTGATACCCTGACCGGAAAACAGTGCTCGGCCACCGATTGGTGCTCCTTATGTAAGACGTTCCAATTGCTTCTCAGAGGTGAAAGATCTTCCAAACATGTGCTTCCATTTACAATCCTGTACGCCCCGCTTATCTGTGTTTATCTGGTGCATCAATAGTTTACGGCACAAATACACTGCTACACTTGTTTTCCTGTAGCTCAGTGGCTAGAGCATTGTGTTAGCTGCTCAAAGGTTGTGTGTTCGAGTCTCAGGGAACACATGTACCAAACACTGATATAATAAATCAATGCACTGTAAGTTGCTTTGGATAACAGTGTTTGTCACATGCATAAATGTAATGTATATTGTGATATTCTGCCCTGTCGCTCCTCCTGACACATGACATGGTGTCTGATGGTCTCTTCAGTATTTTCAAGAGTATCTGGCTGATATTGATGATGTGTTGTGTGCAGGTGGACAGCTGGGCTCTGGGGGTGCTGCTCTATACGCTGGTCTATGGCAGTATGCCGTTCGATGGAGGAGACCACAAAAATCTAATTCGACAAATCAGCAACGGGGAGTATCGCGAACCCACTCAGTCATCAGGTACTGGACTGTCATAAGAGCAGAAACCTTTATAAGCTCATAGAGCACGTGTTCTGTATTAGTGTGATAATAAAATGCTACAGGGATGTATGCTAGCACAAAAATGTACTTGGATGTATTGCACTGTGGTATGTTTTTAAAAACGCCATGTCACATGTCCAAACAACATACAACATATGTTGACTTCATACACAGCATGCTTTTACCATCTGATACCGTCACTGTACCACAGAACGTTTCCACAGCAACTGTTTATAGGAGATGATACATAGTCGTATTACTGTGCTTGTCTAACATTGTATCCATTGTATTACCGTGGTGCTTACAGTTTAAAGAATACTGTCTCAATGTTTTAAGATGAGGTCTGCTGTTTTGTTTGTTAGATGCTCGTGGTCTGATCCGCTGGATGCTCATGGTCAACCCTGAGCGTCGGGCCACGGTGGAAGACATTGCCAGCCACTGGTGGGTAAACTGGGGCTGGAAGACCAGCGTGTGTGACTGCGAATCGCAAAGGGATGCCGGCTCACCCATGTTGGCTCGTCTGATTGACTGGCAGAACCGGACTGAGCCTCGTCCCACCAAAGTCATCCGGTCCGAGCCATTCACGCTGGTCCGTCAACGGCCCAAAAAGTCCAAGAAAGAAAACAATATTGGAGTTTCTCACTGTGAGGACAGCCTGAGCCTGAAGAGACCGAAGAGCATCTTGAAGACCAGATTGTCTGAGGAGCAACACTCTCCAAGCCTGGAAGAGAAAGAGCTGGTGTCAGGTGCAGAAACCCTAGAAAAGGAACTTGGGGCTGAAGGTATTGAAGGTGAGGAGGAACCTACTCCCACAAGCGACTCACCAAGTAAGACGGTCTCCATCCTTCCAAAGAAGGGAATCCTAAAGAACAACCAACAACGGGAATCAGGGTACTATTCTTCTCCAGAGCGCAGTGAGTCTTCGGACCTTCTAAGTGGCAACATCACACCCCTCACATCCAGCTTGCCACCAAAGCGAGGGGTTGGCAGGAAGGGCATCTTGAAGCGCAATGGGAAGTTTTCCACGTTCAGTGGAGCTCCTTCTGGGAATGTCCTGGGAGAATCAGCAGCTGGTGATTCCGGGTTATCCCGCAGTCAAAGTCGCCCGTCCAGCATTGTGAGAGAAGATAGCGACACCATCACCAGCAGTTCCTTCAGTGCCATGGACTGGCCCCCACCCACTCCCAGGCCCAAAATTCGAGGATGTGTATCTGCGGACAACCTTCTCCAGCTAGCTAACTTTAAGCTTCAAGCTGCTTCACCCCTGCATGGTGGAAAATTTGGCAGAGGAGCACAGAGCTCTCCTAGGGATAACAGCAGCTTCTGTCTTTTAGGAGATCTGGATGATGTGACTCAGGTGTACCAACAAGCTCTGGACATCAGCAAGAATCTGTCATACGGAGAGGGGGGCAATTGAGAAATGGCTGGAATGAAAGATGGTGCAACAGGTGGAAGGTTTTTTGGCTTGTTGACTGGAATTCTATGAATGCGAGACATTTTTTTGGATGGGATGATATTGGAGATTAGAGTATTACCCCAACCTCAACTCATAGCCTCTTTTCACTAACCCTACTGTACCCTACCTGACCCTGCCCTAACTTACCTACCCAATCTCATAGACCTTTCAAAGTCTTGAAAGCAAGTAAAATTTCAGTTGGTACTCTGGGACATTATCTCCCCTAAAGGCAAGAAATGAAATGAATTGTTTACATATTAAGTAAAAGGTGAGACAGCATTACAGTAAGACATGATGGAAGAGCTTCGATAAGACAAAAATAAGAGCCAACGTGAGTTTATCAAGCACCTTAAAACTCTCACAGAGCACATGTTGTGTCCTTTACTTCCATGTAAAAGAAACCAGGGTCTTGCTCCGAAAGAACTGTTGTTGTTTGTTATTATTTATTCATATTTTTGTAGATTTAGTGATATATAACTGGTGTGGTCTGGCATTACTGGAAGAATAACCCTCATTTCCCTGATCGCAACTGACATGGAATTATAGAAGTGCCTTTTTGTTGAATTCCTATTAAATTATGAATGACATTTCCTGGAGGTGGCGAGAGATGCCAGAGTAAGCTGTCATCAGAGGAACAGCGCTTTATTTGTTTATTATTTTTTTATTTTGTTTTAGTTTGTATTGAATGCTTAGAAAAAGCCCAGGACCTCAGAGCGCAAAGTCCACCCCACAGGCTAAAGAACGACTTTAAGACACATAATACATGCTTCTTAAAATTTGCTTCAGCATTAAGATGCAAGGCCAGTGTTTACACAGCGTGATTAAGGCATTAGAATAGTTGATCCATTATCTGACAGGATGGAAGCTTTTTCCAGAACCTTGTATATCATTAACAGGATGTCTGGTGTTGGGTTCTTCAAGGTTCCAACATCTCAGATCAAGTCCAGCGAGGTTTTGATTGGTCATTTGTGATTGAGTCCTGACAGGAACGTGTGTGTAAGCGCCATATGTTTCTCTGGAATGGTCCTCTTGTGGTTTCCTGATTAGGTTAGCTGACTGTTGAAGGTTT